>WNWK01052052.1:0-12297 GCA_009830355.1 Cherax destructor | reverse complement strand
AGTGGTACCATCCATAGTCAAGTGGGTTTGTAAAGGTTGGAAAGGAAAATTTTTTGTATCAAGACCCAAATTTTTGGTGTCAGACAGGATGAGTTGAATGGTTAAATACCCGTGTTTATGTGTCTTTTTAAACGGGGGTTCTCAAATTTTAAAAATGTTTACCCTTTTTTTAATTAAAGCAAAACTATAAAACTGGGCCCTTTTTTTATTGGATATGGGGGGGTTGCCATACCGGGGACAGTGGCACACGTTTCGGTGGAGGCCAATGTTTTTTCCCTTTTCCGGGAGCTATCCCCCTTTCCCTTTCCAGCCCCCGTGACTTTTTTTTTTTCACAGAAATGCAGAAATGATAAAAAAATTTTGGGCCTAACCCCCTTTAAAAGCCATGATTCTCTTCACCTATCACACCAAAATTTGTTTTCTTTTCTTTATTTTATTTTTATTAAAAAAAACCACTGACCTATCAGCACCTACAAGGCCTAGTAGTCCTGAAATCACCACGTTTCTATTTTTCCTGTTATCGATACCATCATTACCTTTTTTGCCCCCCATCACCTTCCCGCCCGGCTAATCATCACATTCAGCTCTTTCCCCATCCGGGGGGAAAAAAAAAAAAAAAAATTTAATCACTGGCTTTTCCTTCCAAAAGCCCTAACCCAAAAGGGGGTGGTCGTTTTTTCTGGCCCTCGAAGTTGTTTTTTTTAAAAGCAGTGAGGAAAAAAAACGGCCCCCCCCCCTGGACCCTTGGAGTTTTGTTTAGTTTTTGGGTTTTCTATTTTCCTAAGTACACTGGTCAGTTAATATAAAGTCAACTTTAAAAAAATATTTTTAGCTGTTTAACTAATCCACCCCGCTTTTGGCATGGGTGCATATTCTCCACCACCAAGAAGGTTTTTTGTGATGTGTTAAAATTTTTGCAAGATCAGTTGCATATGGAAATGTTATGCCACTTGTGAGACTGGGGCAACCAGTCTGGGGTCTTTCAAACGTTTGCTAGGGTAAACATCTCACAAGGAGGCAGTCCAGTAAATTTAAAAAACATCACCCCCATTAACACCATTTTAGTTAGTTTTTTTAATACTTTATCCCCCCAACCCCCAACCGGGGGTTAAAAAATTACAGAGGAAAAAGGGTCCGGGGACTGCCCCCCACTCACTGTAAAGATAAAACGTGCCAACCAATATCATTACCTGAATCCAAAATCAAAAAACCTAATTCATTATTAACAGGGGGGAAAATTTCAGGTTAGTACCAAACCACACGAGAGTCCCTAAAAAAGCTAAGGGAGTAACACCCCCCAATGAAGAGAGGGGGGCCAAGCACGTTGAGGGACAAAAAAGGCGGGGCCCCCGTTTCAACGCCTCCCAGCATACATCGGGGGGTTACCAAAAAACCCCGGCTGTTTCAGGATGGACAGGCACCCAAAATCGGGACCCGACCAAGGCTTGGGGTTTTTACGGACTGCGTGCGGCCAGCAGTAACAGCCGGTTGATCGGTTGATCCAACATGAGGCCTTGTCACAGACCCCGCGGGGGGGCCCGGAACTGTCTAGGTATATATATATATATATATATATATAAAAATATATATATATATATATTTTTTTTTTTTTTTTTTTTGACATGATACATAGTTGTACAAAAGAATATAATATTGGGGGGTACATAAAACCCCCCTTTGGGAGAATTTATGTATGTATGCCGGCTCGATGGCTCCACTCAGCTCCCCTGAGGTCCCAGCGAATCTCCCGGGAGGCGGAAAACTTAGGGACGTTTTTTCATAAATCCGTGTCCCCTTTTACCCCTGTATTAAAAGGGCCGGGGGTTAGGGGGCGGTGTTGCATCCTGGGGCAAACGACCTAATTTGCCCAAATGCTCCATAAAAGGGGGGTTTCTATATAGTATATGTCATTGATGTCAGCAAAACTGTATATTGTACGTACTTGTAAAATAAAAAATATATATATATATATATATATATATATATATATATATATATATAAAAATATTTTATAAAAACCTTTCATTCAGTAAAAAATTTTATTTTAATATTAAATATAATTATAATATAAATAAATTTTTTTATTCTAACCACAAATGTAAAATAAATTAAATTTCTTTTTTTTTAAACTTTAAAAAATTTTTTTTATTTTATACATATATTTTATAATATAAACCTTTCCTCTGAAAAATTAAAATAAAAAAAACCCCCAAATGGAAATAAGTCACTGTCTGACTTTTTGGTTATCCTAGGTTCTCTACACATATGCTGCTATGTATGATAATCTATGTAAATGTATTTGTGATACCTGAATAAACTTATTACTAACACCATGGTTTAAAAATAAAACCATGACGGCCGTGGTGTACATTTTCTAAAAAACCACTTACAGAAAATGGGAAGCCATTACAAAGATTCCTAAGAAGCAAAAGGAGGTGTGTCACGTAAGTAAGAAAGTAAGTTTATTCAGGTATACACAAATACATTTACATAGATTATCATACATACAGCTATGTGTAGAGAACCTAGATAACCAAAAAGCCGAGTGACTTTCATTGGTCCCTCCATAAACCTCTGAGTTTGTGTTGTATTTCAAAGATTACCCTCACATAATGGGTCTAGGTACGGGGCATTCATGCTGTGATAGCTTAGCAAGTACAGCGGCAATTAACTGCTTACAAGTAGTATTTCCCATTGGAAATAAGTCACTTTTATTTTTTTAGTTATCTTGGGTAATCTACAATGTGCTGCTAGTATTAAAATTTATGTAACTGAATTTATTGTACCTTTACCTGAATAAACTCTGATCTGGTTTCCATCGCAGTGAGTTAGTACAGAAAGAATTAATTCACAAAATATTAGTATAAGGAACATAATGAAGATACTGAACTAACTGCACCCACTGTATGTATCCCATTTCAAGGAATACCTAATTAGGATCAATGTGTAGTTAGTTTTATATCTTTATTATGCACCCCATACCTGTGGGCGGCATGGGGTGGAGGATGGGATGTGTGTAGAGTATAGATACGGTATATATGTAAGTTTATTTAATACAGGTACACAAACACAGTTACATTAATTATCATACATAGTAACATATATATATATATATATATATATATATATATATAATATATATATATATATATATATATATATATGACTAGCCGGGGATTGAACCCGTGTTGTTTTAGCCAGCCTCATGGTGAGCGAAAATTCCACGACTCTCTAACCCACAGGCCCATACAATCCTACAAGAATCATGCACCCACCAGAGCTAGGTGTTGTACCGTGATCCGAGGACATACAATGGTGTGGGTGCGTCAGAGCTAATTTAATTCTACTTACCGTTTGGTGTACTAGCTGGTTGTTACCAGGTTATTGTAACATTGTTCAGGCTGGTTGTTACCAGGTTATTGTAACAATGTTCAGGCTAGTTGTTACCAGGCTACTGTAACAATGTTCAGGCTAGTTGTTACCAGGCCATTGTAACATTGTTCAGGCTGGTTGTTCCAGGCTATTGTCACAATGCTCAGGCTGGTTATTACAAGGCTATTGTAACGATGTTCAGGCTGGTTGTTACCAGGCTATTGTAACACTATTCAGGCTGGTTGTTACCAGGCTATTGTAACAATGTTCAGGCTGGTTGTTACCAGGCTATTGTAACAATGTTCAGGTTGGTTGTTACCAGGCTCTTGTAACATTGTTCAGGCTGGTTGTTACCAGGCTACTGTAACATTGTTCAGGCTGGTTGTTACCAGGCTACTGTAACAATGTTCAGGCGGTTGTTACCAGGCTATTGTAACAATGTCCGGGCTGGTTGTTACCAGGCTATTTGTCAACATTGTTCAGGGCTGGTTGTTACCAGGCTATTGTAACATTGTTCAGGCCGGTTGTTACCAGGCTACTGTAACATTGTTCAGGCTGGTTGTTACCAGGCTATTGTAACAATGTTCAGGCTAGTTGTTACCAGGCTACTGTAACAATGTTCAGGCTGGTTGTTACCAGGCTCTTGTAACATTGTTCAGGCTGGTTGTTACCAGGCTACTGTAACATTGTTCAGGCTGGTTGTTACCAGGCTACTGTAACAATGTTCAGGCTGGTTGTTACCAGGCTATTGTAACAATGTTCAGGCTGGTTGTTACCAGGCTATTGTAACATTGTTCAGGCTGGTTGTTACCAGGCTCTTGTAACATTGTTCAGGCTGGTTGTTACCAGGCTACTGTAACATGTTCAGGCTGGTTGTTACCAGGCTATTGTAACAATGTTCAGGCTGGTTGTTACCCGGCTATTGTAACAATGTTCAGGCTGGTTGTTACCAGGCTATTGTAACATTGTTCAGGCTGGTTGTTACCAGGCTATTGTAACATTGTTCAGGCCGGTTGTTACCAGGCTACTGTAACATTGTTCAGGCTGGTTGTTACCAGGCTATTGTAACAATGTTCAGGCTAGTTGTTACCAGGCTACTGTAACAATGTTCAGGCTGGTTGTTACCAGGCTATTGTAACAATGTTCAGGCTGGTTGTTACCAGGCTATTGTAACAATGTTCAGGCTGGTTGTTACCAGGCTATTGTAACAATGTTCAGGCTGGTTGTTACCAGGCTACTGTAACATTGTTCAGGCTGGTTGTTACCAGGCTATTGTAACAATGTTCAGGCTGGTTGTTACCAGGCTATTGTAACAATGCTCAGGCTGTTGTTACCAGGCTACTGTAACAATGTTCAGGCTGGTTGTTACCAGGCTACTGTAACATTGTTCAGGCTGGTTGTTACCAGGCTACTGTAACATTGTTCAGGCTGGTTGTTACCAGGCTATTGTAACAATGTTCAGGCTGGTTGTTACCAGGCTACTGTAACATTGTTCAGGCTGGTTGTTACCAGGCTATTGTAACAATGTTCAGGCTGGTTGTTACCAGGCTATTGTAACAATGTTCAGGCTGGTTGTTACCAGGCTATTGTAACATTGTTCAGGCTGGTTGTTACCAGGCTATTGTAACAATGTTCAGGCTGGTTGTTACCAGGCTATTGTAACATTGTTCAGGCTGGTTGTTACCAGGCTATGTAACATTGTTCAGCGGTTACCAGCTATTCATGTCAGGCTTGTTGTTACCAGGCTATTGTAACATTGTTCAGGCTGGTTGTTACCAGGCTATTGTAACATTGTTCAGGCTGGTTGTTACAAGGCTATTGTAACAATGTTCAGGCTGGTTGTTACCAGGCTATTGTAACAATGTTCAGGCTGGTTGTTACCAGGCTATTGTAACAATGTTCAGGCTGGTTGTTACCAGGCTATTGTAACATTGTTCAGGCTGGTTGTTACCAGGCTATTGTAACATTGTTCAGGCTGGTTGTTACCAGGCTATTGTAACATTGTTCAGGCTGGTTGTTACAGGCATTGTAACAATGTTCAGGCTGGTTGTTACCAGGCTATTGTAACATTGTTCAGGCTGGTTGTTACCAGGCTATTGTAACAATGTTCAGCTGGTTGTTACCAGCTATTGTAACATTGTTCAGGCTGGTTGTTACCAGGCTATTGTAACATTGTTCAGGCGGGTTGTTACAGCTATTGTACAATGTCAGGCTGTACCAGGCATTCTGTTCAGGCTGGTTGTTACCAGGCTATTGTAACAATGTTCAGGCTGGTTGTTACCAGGCTATTGTAACATTGTTCCAGTGCGCTTGTTACCAGGCTAGTTGTAACATTGTTCAGGCTGGTTGTTACCAGGCTATTGTAACAATGTTCAGGCTGGTTGTTACCAGGCTATTGTAACAATGTTCAGGCTGGTTGTTACCAGGCTATTGTAACATTGTTCAGGCTGGTTGTTACCAGGCTATTGTAACAATGTTCAGGCTGGTTGTTACCAGGCTATTGTAACAATGTTCAGGCTGGTTGTTACCAAGCTATTGTAACATTGTTCAGGCTGATTATGATAATAAACAATACCGTCAGGTTGATACATTCAACATGCAACAGTTATGTATCTTGATTCCGAAACGTTTCGCCTACAGAGTAGGCTTCTTCAGTCAAGTAACAGAGGCAGCAGAAACAGTAGAGATGTTAAGGCGATGTACTAATCAGTCCATCAGTTTTGAAGACGTAGTTTTGAGGTGGTCAGTCCCTCAGGCTGGAGGTAAGTTAGGTTTGATAGTCTGGAACACTGTAACCGACCCCCCTCTCGAGGGAGGTTGCTTGACGCTGGTGACGGGCTCTTGATCTAGGGAACTGGATCTGTGCTCCAGTTCCCTGAATTGACCCTGAATGCCTTGCACCCCCTTCCCACAGACGCTGTATAATCCCTACGGGTTTAGCGCTCCCCATGATAATAATGAAGTAACGGAGACATACACTGGCAACAGTGAGGCGGAAAACAGTAAGTGTATAAAATAAATTCATCATAAAGTTACAAATAAATACAATGGATCAGGTCAGCAAACAAAGAGAGACAGCAGAGGGAAACAAGAGACTAGCTCCCTTAAGGTTTACTATACTAATAGCAGGAGTGTAAGAAATAAGATAGATGAGCTAAGATTAATTGCAAGTGCAGGAAACATAGATATTATTGCTATAACAGAGACCTAGCTCAATCTGAAAGTTAGAGAGTTGCCTATAAATTATTCCACTCTGATAGGGTCAACAGGAAGGGTGGTGGAGTAGCGATGTTTGTCAGAGACAATTTAAATTGTTGTGTTAGACAAGATATAAAATTAGAAGCGTCAGCCACTGAATCTGTTTGGTTACAGCTTCTTGAGGGCCGTGTAAAACTTATCTTGGGTGTGATTTACAGGCGCCCAAATCTTGATAGGGAGTGTGGTAAACTTCTATGGGATGAAATTCGTAAGGCATCTACACATGAAAATGTTGTGCTAATGGGAGATTTCAACTTTAGACAAATTGAATGGAGCAATTTGACATGAAATTTAGAGTCAAGTGACTTTCTTGATACGATTCAGGATTGTATTTTGAAACAGTTGGTGACAGAACCAACTAGAGGAAATAACCTGCTAGACTTGGTTCTTGCCAGCAGGGAATCGCTAATTAATAATCTTGAGGTTAATGATGAGCTTGGGGAAAGTGATCACAAATCACTCAGTTTTAATATATCATGGAATTACCCTAATAATGGCAATCAAGTCTCTGTCCCTGACTTCCGCCTGGCTGATTTCATAGGACTGAAAAATTACCTGGGTGGGCTGAACTGGAATGACCTGACAGTGGGTCAGGTAGGTGGTGATTGCCAATATGACGTTTTCCAGAGAATAGTTCTAGCTGCTCAGACAACTTATGTTCCTAATAGAGAAATCAGATCAAACAAAAATGATCCTAAGTGGATGAACAATAGATTAAAACATCTCATTGGTCAAAAGAGAGGCATATATAGGCGAATCAAAAGAAGAGAGGGGCAATTAAGTAATCAATATATTCAGTTAAAGAGGGAAGTAAAAAAGGGAATAAGAAAAGCAAAAAGAGACTATGAGGTTAAAGTTGCAAGAGAATCGAAAACTAACCCAAAAGGATTTTTTCAGGTATACTGAAGTAAGATTAGGGACAAGATAGGCCCACTCAAAAGTTACTCAGGTCAGCTCACCGTCAGTGATAAGGAAATGTGTAGAATGTTTAACACTTACTTCCTCTCAGTTTTTACACATGAAGATACTAGCGATATTCCAGAAATAATAAATTATATAGAACAGGACGATAGTAAACTATACACGATTAGGGTCACAAGTGACATGGTCCTTAGACAAATAGATAAATTAAAACCTAACAAATCCCCAGGCCCTGATGAACTGTATGCAAGGGTTCTAAAGGAATGTAAAGAGGAACTTAGCAAACCTATGGTTAATCTTTTCAACATATCACTGCAAACTGGCATGGTGCCAGATAAGTGGAAAATTGCAAATGTAATACCTATTTTCAAAGCAGGAGACAGGTCCTTAGCTTTGAACTATAGACCAATAAGCATAACCTCCATAGTGGGAAAATTTATGGAATCAATAATAGCCGAGGCAATTCGTAGCCATCTTGAAAAGCATAAATTAATCAATGAATCTCAGCACGGTTTTACAAAAGGGCTTTCCTGCCTTACAAATTTAATAACTTTTTTCACTAAGGTATTTGAGGAGGTAGATCATGGTAATGAATATGATATTGTGTATATGGACTTCAGTAAGGCTTTTGATAGAGTCCCACATCAGAGACTATTGAGGAAAATTAAGCCACACGGAATAGGAGAAATTTTTTCCTGGATAGAGGCATGGTTGACAAATAGGCAGCAGAGAGTTTGCATAAATGGGGAGAAATCAGAGTGGGGAAGTGTCACAAGCGGTGTTCCACAGCGGTCAGTATTGGGCCCTTGTTGTTCACAATCTACATAAACGACATAGATGAGGAATAAATAGCGACATAAGCAAGTTTGCCGATGACACCAAAATAGGCCGTCCAATTCATTCAAATGAGGACATTAGAGCACTCCAGGAAGATTTGAATAGACTGATGCAGTGGTCGGAGAAGTGGCAGATGCAGTTTAATATAGATAAATGCAAAGTTTTAAATATTGGACAGGACAATAATCATGCCACATATAAACTAAATAATGTAGATCTTAATACTACTGACTGCGAAAAGGATTTAGGAGTTCTGGTTAGCAGTAATCTAAAACCAAGACAGCAGTGCATAAGTGTTCGCAATAAAGCGAACAGAATCCTTGGCTTCATATCAAGAAGCATAAATAATAGGAGTCCTCAGGTTGTTCTTCAACTCTATATATCCTTGGTTAGGCCTCATCTAGATTATGCTGAACAGTTTTGGTCACCGTATTACAGAATGGATATAAATGCTCTGGAAAACGTACAAAGGAGGATGACTAAATTGATTCCATGTATCAGAAATCTTCCCTATGAGGATAGACTGAGGGCCCTGAATCTGCACTCTCTAGAAAGGCATAGAATTAGGGGGGATATGATTGAGGTGTATAAATGGAAAACAGGAATAAATAAAGGTGATGTAAATAGCGTGCTAAAAATATCTAGTATTGACAGGACTCGCAGCAATGGTTTTAAGTTGGATAAATTCAGATTCAGGAAGGATATAGGAAAGCATTGGTTTGGTAATAGAGTTGTCGATGAGTGGAATAAACTCCCGAGTACAGTTATAGAGGCTAAAACGCTGTGTAGTTTTAAAAATAGGCTAGATAAATATATGAGTGGGTGCGGGTGGGTGTGAGTTGGACCTGACTAGTTTGTGCTACTAGGTCAGATGCCGTGCTCCTTCCTTAAGTGAATGTAACCTGACCTGGCTGGGTCGGGGCATTGGCTTGGGCCGGTGGGAGAATTGGACCTGCCTCGCATGGGCCAGTAGGCCTGCTGCAGTGTTCCTTCTTTCTTATGTTCTTATGTTCTTATGACATAGTGTTGAGGAGAGGCGGAGTCCACTAGTACAAGTAATGACTCAGAGGCAGCGTACTGGTGGGTCCCCCTCAAGTTCAACCTTCTCGCTCCTAACTTGTGGTCTGGCAAAAAAAAAAAGTTATCAATGATATCTAAGTACTGTACATGTGTCTTATCATAGGTGTTGTTTACCTTTATTATATTACACTGTTAGACACTACAACACAATCTTTATCAAGATTGATGGACTCAGCACATCGACTCCAGGTTGAGGGATTGATTACCCGCCACAGGCGGGCGAAACGTTTCCAGAATAAAGATACCCAAATGTTGCACAAGAGTCTAATTTATTTGCCTACTATTCACGTCATGTTTAATGGGCAACAATCAGATGGAATTAACTTATTCTCTTATTTAAAGATAGTTATTACATCAGCCATCATCTCCGGCACAACACTATAGTTTGGAGTACTGTCTTAGAGGTTCGCTAGAGGCTGAGTGGTGTGTATGTTGCTGTATGGGATAACTATGAAGAAGTGTCCTGGCGAGAGGTTCACTTATGTTGTAGAAGCCGTTGTTCTGCTTGAAAGTGTTAGATACTGTACAGATAAGTGATGATTAAAAAATTCTCCCAGTATGTTTTCCTCCCAGGTGATGAGTTTTGGGTGTCTGTAAGTTCCCACTAGCACTTTCCCTGGTGATGAGTCTTGTGTCTGTAAGTTCCCACTAACACTTTCCCTGGTGATGAGTCTTGTGTCTGAAGTTCCCACTAGCACTTTCCTGGTGATGAGTCTGTGTCTGTAAGTTCCCACTAAGCTCACTTTCCTGGTGATGAGTCTTGTGTCTGTAAGTTCCCACTAGCACTTTCCTGGTGATGAGTCTTGTGTCTGTAAGTTCCCACTAGCACTTTCCCTGGTGATGAGTCTTGTGTCTGTAAGTTCCACTACACTTTCCCTGGTGATGAGTCTTGTGTCTGTAAGTTCCCACTAACACTTTCCTGGTGATGAGTCTTGTGTCTGTAAGTTCCCACTAGCACTTTCCCTGGTGATGAGTCTTGGTCTGTAAGTTCCCACTAACACTTTCCCTGGTGATGGTCTTGTGTCTGTAAGTTCCCACTAAGCACTTTTCCCTGGTGATGAGGTCTTGTGTCTGGTGGTTAAGTTCCCACTAACACTTTCCCTGGTGATGAGTCTTGTGTCTGTAAGTTCCCACTAGCACTTTCCCTGGTGATGAGTCTTGGTCTGTAAGTTCCCACTAGCACTTTCCTGGTGATGAGTCTGTGTCTGTAAGTTCCCACTAGCACTTTCCCTGGTGATGAGTCTTGTGTCTAGTAAGTTCCCACTAAGCACTTTCCCTGGTGATGAGTCTTGTGTCTGTAAGTTCCCACTAGCACTTTCCATGGTGATGAGTCTTGTGTCTGTAAGTTCCCACTAACACTTTCCTGGTGATGAGTCTTGTGTCTGTAAGTTCCCACTAGCACTTTCCCTGGTGATGAGTCTTGGTCTGTAGTTCCCACTAGCACTTTCCATGGTGATGAGTCTTGTGTCTGTAAGTTTCCTTCATTTTGAGCACCTTTCCTGGTGATGAGTCTTGTGTCTGTAAGTTCCACTAGACTTTCCATGGTGATGAGTCTTGTGTCTGTAAGTTCCACTAACACTTTCTTCCCTGGTGATGAGTCTTGTGTCTGTAAGTTCCCACTAGCACTTTCCCTGGTGATGAGTTTTTTTGGATGTCTGGTAAGTTCCACTAGCACTTTCCTGGTGATGAGTCTTGGTCTGTAAGTTCCCACTAACACTTTCCCTGGTGATGAGTCTTGTGTCTGTAAGTTCCCACTAGCACTTTCCTGGTGATGAGTCTTGTGTCTGTAAGTTCCCACTAGCACTTTCCATGGTGATGAGTCTTTGTCTTAAGTTCCCAACATTTCCTGGTGATGAGTCTTCTGTCCACTACACTTTCCTGGATGAGTCTGTCTTGTTCCACTCACTTTCCCTGGTGATGAGTCTTGTGTTTAAGTTCCCACTAACACTTTCCTGGTGATGAGTCTTGTGTCTAGTTCCCACTAGCACTTTCCTGGTGATGAGTCTTGTGTCTGTAAGTTCCCACTAACACTTTCCCTGGTGATGAGTCTTGTGTCTATAAGTTCCCACTAACACTTTCCCTGGTGATGAGTCTTGAGTGTGTAAGTTCCCACTAGCACTTTCCCTGGTGATGAGTCTTGTGTCTGTAAGTTCCCAGTAACACTTTCCCTGGTGATGAGTCTTGAGTCTGTAAGTTCCCACTAACACTTTCCTGGTGATGAGTCTTGTGTCTGTAAGTTCCCTACAGCACTTTTCCCTGGTGATGAGTCTTGTGTCTGTAAGTTCCCACTAACACTTTCCCTGGTGATGAGTCTTGTGTCTGTAAGTTCCCACTAGCACTTTCCCTGGTGATGAGTCTTGAGTCTGTAAGTTCCCACTAGCACTTTCCCTGGTGATGAGTCTTGTGTCTGTAAGTTCCACTACACTTCCCTGGTGATGAGTCTTGAGTCTGTAAGTTCCCACTGCACTTTCCCTGGTGATGAGTCTTGGTCTGTGTCCTACTACTTTCCTGGTGATGAGTCTTGAGTCTGTAAGTTCCCACTAGCACTTTCACTCCCCATGAAAACAACTCGTCGGGGTCGGGGACTTATTTTGTTTTAGTTTGTCTTCTTTGTTAATCATGTCCCTCGTGATAGTCATATTCCAGGACTTTAATAATTATTAATTACTGCGATACTGTTTATGTCTTCTTGTGTAAAGATTGACAAGAAATAACTATTAAAAACAGACTATATGCATATATAAAAATTCAATCCTTTCTGTAATAGGCTAAGAGATTACCATCTTTCTCAAGTGTGATGACTGTAGCCCTCTAGGACTGATGAAGCCT
>WNWK01052051.1:0-12298 GCA_009830355.1 Cherax destructor | reverse complement strand
TGGATCAGAGATTACCTGGGGGGAAAGGGGAAAAAAAGAGTGATGGAGGACGAAGTGTCAGAGGGGCACCGGACAAGGGGGGTTTCCCCACGGGGGTCAGTCCAGGCCCTGCTGGTTTGGTTTTGTAAATGACATGACGGAAGGGAAAAGAAAAAAGGGGTGTCCGTTCGCAGACCATGTGAAGCTTGCGGAGAATTCAAGGGGATGAGGATCAGGAAGGACTAAAAGGGACTGAACAGGCGCAACCCTGGTCAAGGGAACGGCTCGGGAGAACCCCCCACGAAGTGAAAACGAAGACGGGAGAGGGAAAAAACTGCAGAAAAAGCACAGGCTGGGGGGCCAAAGACAAAAAAACCTCACTAAAAAAAAAAGGTCTTTAGGTGAGATAATCCCGAGCACATCTCCTGAGGCGCACATCAACCAGATAACTGGCAGAAAGGGCGCCGGCAAACCTGAGAAAAACGTTTCGACAGCTAAGTGGGGAGTCATTCACGACACTGTACACCTTTTCAGGCCCAATTTAAGATGGAGCACCGGGCCCCCACACCTGTTAAAACACGTCGGGAAATTAAAGAAATCAAATTTTTACAAAAGATTAGGGGGTAAGGGGGATGTCCTCCCAAAAAGGGGGTTAAAAAGGAACCTGATGACCTTGGGGGATGGAGGGAAGGGGGAAAATAAAAAAAATAAAAAAAGGGGAATTGACAAGGTAGATGGGGACGGGATTTTTGAGATGGAACAAAAAAAGGGGGTCACAGCTGAAAAAAAAAAATAAATTTGAGTAAAGGGATGGGGGGAAATATTTCTTCATATGAGGTGTGGAAAGGGAAAAAAATCTGATGAGGATGTAGTGGAGGTAGGATCGATACATAGCTTTAAGAAGAGATACTATGCCTTGGGGCTGTAAATGGATTAGTGGTGGTAAAATTTTAAAAACGAAGGTGATTTTACATATGAAAAACCCCATATGCACATACATAGGGGGGGGAAACTGTGAATGCCCCCCGCAATCACATATAGGTGAGTACACACACACACACACACACACACAAAACCCCCCAACTAGGGGAGTAAAAATTTAGGCCAGGAGCTGTGACTAACCCCGCCAAGAACAACGCTAAAATTAAAACTCACCATCAACAATGCCATCAACTACAGAAGCACCATCAAAAAGAAGCAAGACCACCATCAATTGAACAAGACCACCATCAACTATAAAGCAAGACCACCATCAACTATAGAAGCAAGACCACCATCAACTATAGAAGAAGACCACCATCAACTATAGAAGCAAGACCACCATCAACTATAGAAGCAAGACCACCATCAACTTAGAAGCGACCATCAACTATAGAAGCGCCCACCATAAACAAAGAAGCCCCCCCAAAATCAAAAAGGGGGCACCCCCAACAACAACAGAACCCCTTTTTTACCATCAAAAACCCGCCACCAACGACAGAAGGACCGCCACCATCAAACAAAAACCCCCCACAAAACAGAAGCACCGCCACCATCAACAAAAAAACCCGCCGCCCCCACCCGAAACACCGCCACCATCCCAAAAAAGCACCCCACCATCAAAAAAGAAGCAGCAACCAGCATCATTGCCTAGCCTCCCACTCGGTTTTCATCTCTGGGACGTTCTAAAAAATTACTTTCATCGGTAAAAAACAATGCCTTTTGGGAGAGAGAATATCGAAGCTCCAAATTTTTTCCCAAAAGCCCTTCCTTCCCACCCCCATTCGGTAACTAGGAGACCCTCTGTCTCTTCCATCTCCTCTCCCTTTTCCCTCTCTCCCCCCCCTTCTATTTCCTCCCGATTTTTTCCCCTTTTCCCCCCCTTTTTCTTTTCTCGCCCCCCTTCCTGCTCCTTTTTCCCGAACTCGTAAATTAAATTTATTAACCATTTGTCTCATCTGAGGGGATCATTTCCCCAAAAATGATGAGTTCTGGCGTTATTTTAAAAACCCCCGGGAAATGAGGGGGAAAAAAATTTAAGAGGACAATTAAAAATTGAAGAAAATGATGAAAAAAAGACAACGAAAGGGTTAGGAGGGATTAAAGAGCACCGGGGGGGAAAAACAATAAAAAAAAGAAAGTTTGATGAATGAAAGCAACGGGGAAAAAAGAGAACTAGGAGCATTCCAGTAATAAACTTTGGGGAAAGAACAGGGCAAAACAATTTTTAATTTGGGAAAAGGGAAAATTTCTGGGGTCTCTGGGGAAAATTTAAATTTTTTTTTGGAAGAAGATGGGGAAAAAAAAAGGTAAATAAAATTATAAATATATAGGCTAAAAATTTAACGTAAAAACATAACCTCGACTTAAAAAAGAGTTGTTATAAGATTACGCAAATTGCTTCGCTTTATTGAAAATAAAAAATTTAGTTGTTGCCTTTTTAAATCGATCTCTCAAAATATATGGAACATATTCTCAGTTCTTTCACTAAAAATATTAAGATCATTTATAAACCACGTAACGGGTGGGGTTTGAACAATGGCGAATGAGTCGTAGAACTCTTGTTATTACGATTTCGTGAGTTAAAGATCATTTACGATTTTTTTCCATCGCATCAATAAATCTTATATTGAGAAGCTGGTCATTTAAATAACTAATGAAAATAGGACATGTTCAGAAGACTTGAAAACTATTGCAGCATTATTTACATATCCCTATAAAGCAGCCAGTTTTTCTCATGAAGACGAAAAATAGTTTTGGTCATAGTTGGTGCCAGAAAACTATCCATAGGACGCCACCAGCTTGTATACACATAGAACACCACCAGCTTGTATACACATAGCAACACCACCAGCTTGTATACACATAGCGCCGCACCAGCTTGTATAACATATGAACACCACCGCTTGTATAGTACACAGCAACACCACCAGCTTGTATACACATAGCAACACCACCAGCTTGTATACACATAAAACACCACCAGCTTTATACACATAGCAACACCACCAGCTTGTATACACATAGCAACAACACCAGTTTGTATACACATAGCAACACCACCAGTTTGTATACACATAGCAACGCCACCAGCTTGTATACACATAAAACACCACCAGCTTGTATACACATAGCAACACCACCAGCTTGTATACACATAGCAACACCACCAGTTTGTATACACATAGCAACAACACCAGTTTGTATACATAGCAACACCACCAGTTTGTATACACATAGAAACACCACATTTGTATACACATAGCAACACCACCAGCTTGGATACACATAGCAACACCACCAGCTTGTATACACATAGCAACACCACCAGCTTGTATACACATAGCAACACCCCAGCTTGTATACACATAACGACGCCACCAGCTTGTATACACATAGCAACACCACCAGCTTGTATACACATAGCAACACCAAGCTTGTATACACATAGCAACACCACCAGCTTGTATACACATAGCAACACCACCAGCTTGTATAAACATAGCAACAACACCACCTTGTATACACATAGCAACACCACCAGCTTGTATACACATAGCAACACCACCAGCTTCTATACACATAGCAACACCACCAGCTTGTATACACATAGCAACACCACCAGCTTGTATACACATAGCAACAACACCAGCTTGTATAAACATAGCAACAACACCACCTTGTATACACATAGCAACACCACCAGCTTGTATACACATAGCAACACCACCAGCTTGTATACACATAGCAACACCACCAGCTGTATACACATAGCAACACCACCAGCTTGTATACACATAGCAACACCACCAGCTTGTATACACATAGCAACACAACCAGTTTGTATACACATAGCAACACCACCAGCTTGTATACACATAGCGACGCCACCAGCTTGTATACACATAGCAACACCACCAGCTTGTATACATAGCAACACCACCAGCTTGTATACACATAGCAACACCACCAGCTTGTATACACATAGCAACAAAACCAGCTTGTATACACATAGCAACACCACCAGCTTGTACACACATAGCAACACCACCAGCTTGTATACACATAGCAACACCACCAGCTTGTATACACATAGGAGCAACACCACCAGTTTGTATACACATAACGATGCCACCAGCTTGTATACACATAGCAACACCACCAGTTTGTATACACATACAACACCACCAGTTTGTATACACATAGCAACACCACCAGTTTGTATACACATAGCAACACCACCAGTTTGTATACACATATCAACAACACCAGCTTGTATACACATAGCAACACCACCAGTTTGTATACACATAGCAACAAACCAGCTTGTATACACATATCAACACCACCAGCTTGTATACACATAGCAACACCACCAGTTTGTATACACATAGCAACAACACCAGTTTGTATAACATAGAAACACCACCAGTTTGTATACACATAGCAACACCACCAGTTTGTATACACATAGCAACACCACCAGCTTGTATACACATAGCAACACCACCAGCTTGTATACACATAGCAACACCACCAGTTTGTATACAAAATAGCAACACCACCAGTTTGTATACACATAGCAACACCACCAGCTTGTATACACATAGCAACACCACCAGTTTGTATACACATAGCAACACCACCAGTTTGTATACGCATAGCAACACCACCAGCTTGTATACGCATAGAACACCACCAGCTTGTATACGCATAGCAACACCACCAGCTTGTATACGCATAGCAACACCACCAGCTTGTATACACATAGCAACACACCAGTTTGTATACACATAGCGACGCCACCAGCTTGTATAAACATAGCAACACCACCAGCTTGTATACACATAGCAACACCACCAGTTTGTATACACAAAAGCAACACCACCAGTTTGTATACACATAGCAACACCACCAGTTTGTATACACATAGCAACACCACCAGCTTTGTATACACATAGCAACACCACCAGCTTGTATACACATAGCAACACCACCAGTTTGTATACACATAGCAACACCACCAGTTTGTATACACATAGCAACACCACCAGCTTGTATACACATAGCAACACCACCAGTTTGTATCACATAGCAACACCACCAGTTTGTATACGCATAGCAACACCACCAGCTTGTATACGCATAGCAACACCACCAGCTTGTATACGCATAGCAACACCACCAGCTTGTATACGCATAGCAACACCACCAGCTTGTATACACATAGCAACACCACCAGTTTGTATACACATAGCAACACCACCAGCTTGTATACACATAGCAACACCACCAGTTTGTATACACATAGCAACAACACCAGCTTGTATACACATAGCAACACCACCAGCTTGTATACACATAGCAACACCACCAGTTTGTATACACATAGCAACAACACCAGTTTGTATACGCATAGCAACACCACCAGCTTGTATACGCATAGCAACACCACCAGCTTGTATACACATAGCAACACCACCAGTTTGTATACACATAGCGACGCCACCAGCTTGTATAAACATAGCAACACCACCAGCTTGTATACACATAGCAACACCACCAGTTTGTATACACATAGCAACACCACCAGTTTGTATACACATAGCAACACCACCAGTTTGTATACACATAGCAACACCACCAGCTTGTATACACATAGCAACACCACCAGCTTGTATACGCATAGCAACACCACCAGCTTGTATACGCATAGCAACACCACCAGCTTGTATACACATAGCAACACCACCAGTTTGTATACACATAGCGACGCCACCAGCTTGTATAAACATAGCAACACCACCAGCTTGTATACACATAGCAACACCACCTTTAAAGTGCAGGCATTGTACTTCCCATTTCCAGGATTTTTTTTTTTTTTTTTTTTTTTAAAAAAAAAAAAAAAAAAAAAAAAAAATTCGTCTCCATTCACTCCTATCTAACACGCTCACACATGCTTGCTGGAAGTCCAAGCCCTCGCCCACAAAACCTCCTTTACCCCTTCCTCCAACCTTTTCTAGGACGACCTACCCCGCCTTCCTTCCCCTACAGATTTATACGCTCTCCAAGTCATTCTACTTTGATCCATTCTCTCTAAATGACCAAACCACCTCAACAACCCCTCTTCAGCCCTCTGACAAATACTTTTAGTAACTCCACACCTTCTCCTAATTTCCACATTCCGAATTTTCTGCATAATATTTACACCACACATTGCCCTTAGACAGGACATCTCCACTGCCTCCAGCCTCCTCGCTGCAGCATTTGAACCCATGCTTCACACCCATATAAGAGTGTTGGTACCACTATACTTTCGTACATTCCTTCTTTGCCTCCATGGATAACGTTTTTTGTCTCCACAGATACCTCAATGCACCACTCACCTTTTTTCCTTCATCAATTCTATGGTTAACCTCATCCTTCATAAACCCATCTGCTGACACATCAACTCCCAAATATCTGAAAACATTTACTTCTTCCATAATCCCTCTCTCCAATGTGATATCCAATTTTTCTTATTTAAATCGTTTGATACCCTCATCACCTTACTCTTATCTATGTTCACTTTAACTTTCTACCTTTACACACTCTCCCAAACTCGTCCACTAACCTTGCAACTTTTCTTTAGAATCTCCCATAAGCACAGTATCATCAGCAAAAGTAACTGTGTCAACTCCCATTTTGCATTTAATTCTCCATAATTTAATCCCACCCTCTCCCCAACACCCTAGCATTTACTTCTTTACAACCCCATCTATAAATATATTAAACAACCATGGTGACATTACACAACCCTGTCTAAGACCTACTTTTACCGGGAAGTAATCTCCTCTCTCCTACACACCCTAACCTGAGCCTCACTATCCTCATAAAAACTCTTTACAGCCTTCAGTAACTTACTACCTATTCCATACACTTGCAACATTTGCCACATTGCTCCCCTATCCACTCTATCATATGCCTTTTCTAAATCCATAAATGCAATAAAAACTTTCTACCTTTATCTAAATACTGTTCACATATATGCTTCACTGTAAACACTTGATCTACACATCCCCTACCCACTCTAAAGCCTCCTTGCTCATCTGCAATCCTACTCTCTGTCTTACCTCTAATTCTTTCAATAATAACCCTGCCATACACTTTACCTGGTATACTCAGTAAACTTTTTCCCCCTATAATTTTACACTCTCTTTATCCCCTTCCCTTTATATAAAGGAACTATACATGCTCTGCTGCCAATCCCTAGGTACCTTCCCTCTTTCATACATTTATTAAACAAAAATACCAACCACTCCAGCACTATATCCCCCTGCTTTTAACATTTCTGTCATGATTCCGTCAATTCCAGCTGCTTTACCCCTTTCATTCTACGTAATGCCTCACGCACCTCCCCCACACTCACATCCTGCTTCTTCACTCCTAAACGATGTTGTACCTCCCTGGCCAGTACATGAAATTATCGCCCCTTTTTCATCGACATTTAAAAGTTCCTCAAAATATTCCCGCCATCTACCCAATACCTCCAGCTCCCCATCTACTAACTCCCTACTCTGTTTTTAACTGACAAATCCATTCGTTCCCTAGGCTTTCTTACCTTGTTTATCTCACTCCAAAATTTTTCTTGTTTTCAGCAAAATTTCTTGACAGAGCCTCTCCCATTCTTTCATCCGCTCTTTTTTGCACTCTCTCACCACTCTCTTCACCTTTCTTTTACTCTCCATATACTCTGCTCTTCTACTAACACTTCTGTTTTGTAAAAACCTCTCATAAGCTACCTTTTTCTTTTATCACACCCTTTACTTCTTCATTCCACCACTCACTCCTCTTTCCTCCTGCACCCACCCTCCTATAACCACAAACTTCTGCCCCACATTCTAATACTGCATTTTTAAACTATCCCAACTCTCTTCAACCCCCACTACTCCTACTTGCACTAGCCCACCTTTCTGCCAATAGTTGCTTATATCTCACCCTAACTTCCTCCTCCCTTAGTTTATACACTTTACCTCTCTTACTTGCTGTTGCCATTTTCTTTTGTCCCATCTACCTTTTACTCTAACTGTAGCTACAACCAAATAATGATCTGATATATCCGTTGCCCTCTATAAACATGTACATCCTGAAGCCTACTCATCAACCTTTTATCCACCAATACATAATCCAACAAACTACTTTCCTTACGTGCTATATCATACCTTGTATATTTATTTATCCTCTTTTTCATAAAATATGTATTACTTATTACCAAACCTCTTTCTACACATAGCTCAATTAATGGCTCCCCATTTACATTTACCCCTGGCACCCCAAATTTACCTACTACTCCATCCACAACATTTTTACCCACTTTAGCATTAAGATCCCCAACCACAATTACTCTCTCACTTGGTTCAAAACTCCCACACACTCACTCAACATTTCCCAAAATCTTCTCTCTTCTACACTCTCTCTTCTCCAGGTGCATAAACACTTACTATAACCCACTTTTCACATCCAACCTTTATTTTACTCCACATAATCCTTGAATTTATACATTTATATTCCTTCTTTACCTGCCATAACTGATTATTCAACATTATTGCCACTCCTTCTTTAGCTCTAACTCTATTTGAAACCCCTGATCTAATCCCATTTATTTCTCCCACTGAAACTCTCCTACCCCTTCAGCTTTGTCTCACTTAAAGCCAGGACATCCAGCTTCTTTTCATTCATAACATCTACAATCATCTCTTTCTTATCATTCGCACAACACCCACGCACATTCAAACATCCCATTTTGACATTTTCTTCTTCTTCTTTGGGCTATACGGGAAAAAGGGGTTATGCCCATTGTTCCCGGCATTTTAGTTGATTTTTACAACACGCAGGGCACGGGGGAAAGATTTTATTCCACTTATGGATATAAAAGGGAAAAGCAATAAGAAAAGAATATTAAGATAAAATAAAAAAAACTAGATGAGTGTATATATATACATATATATACATATATATAAAACATATATATATATAATATATATATACATATATATATATATAAAAAAAAACATATATATAAAAACATATATATAAAAATAAAAAACATATATATAAAAACATATATATATACATATATATATATACATATATATATAAAATATATATATAAAAACATATATAATATATAAAAACATATAATAATAATAATATATATATATATATATAATAAAAAAAAAAAAACTTTAATATAAAAAAAACATATATATATATATATATTAATATAATAATAATAATAATAACAAAAATTTTATATATAATATATATATATATATATACATATATTATAAAATATAATATATATATATATTAATATTACATATATATATATATATATAAAATATAAATAATTACATATATATAATAAAAAAACATATAATATATAATATATATATATATATAATACATATATATATATATATATATAATATATATATAAAACATATATATATTAATATAAAATATATATAATAAAAATTTTTTAAAAATTTAAATTATATATTATAATTTTAAATATATATTAAATATATATATAATATATATATATACATATATATATTACATATATATTTTAAAATATAATATTTTTAAAATATATATTACATATATATATAATATATAATATTATAATATTATTATATATATATACATATATATATAAAATATATATAATATATATATATAATATATATATAAAAATTATATTTTTTTTTGAGTCAGTGGCATGATTCCCCAAGAGGAGCTAAAAGCAAGACGCTATTTGGGGGGCGATGGCTGCCATCTGGTGAGTCTCACTGCGTCGATCACTTATTGGTTGGTGAGATTTCATTTGGGGGGTTAAAAGAATGGTCCCTTCCCCTGCCTTTTGGCCGCCTGAAAAGATCTGAAGGAAAGACTCCGATGTGCATGCCGAAATTTTCCCAACCCCAATACATCAGAAAAATAGAGGACCCTTTTGGTGGACCCCTTTTATGTGATTTCATGCTCATCAAACAGGAACATGACCTGTTTATCCAGCTGCAAAAAAAAAAAGAGCCCAGGAAATGTTTTTATTCTGCTGTTGTTATCACATGTATTTTCAAAATTAAATGCGTTTTGATGAAATTTTACTACTGCATTGTCCAAAAGGTTCCCCCGAACTGCTGCTTCACTGACAATTTGGTTTTTTTAAGATCATGGCTGCCTCTGTAATACTTGGACATCATTTTTTGGAAAGAGGCGACGGATTTTTGCCCCAACTGGTCAAATTTCTTCCTCCTTCTTTTTTAAGGGCACAAAATATAACAAAACGGAAGGGTTTAATTTTTTTAATCAGACCAGATTTTGTAATCTCAAAAAAATGGTTACCCATTTTTCCAAATGCTGTGGTCATATTTCTTTGAAGTACAGCCATACGGGTAGTGGAGCACCTGGAAAGGAAAAGCTTATAAAGACAACCATCACGATTTCAGGGAAGGGGGAAACCCCCTCACAAACCTACTGGGTTTTTTTACAAGGTAGCGGAATAAGACAGAAGAGAGAGAGAGAGAGAGAGAGAGAGAGAGAGAGAGAGAGAGAGAGAGAGGGGAGGGAGGGGGGTGGATATTAATTTTCTTGACTGTAAAAGGTTTCAACACAGTTCCACAAAAAAGTAAAAAGCCAGAAGATCAGCAGATATAACAGGAAAGGCACTGCAATGGATCAGAGAATACATGAAAGGAGGCAACAACGAGTCATGGGACGTGACGAGGTGTCAAGTGAGGCCGTGCGGCGGGGTCCACAGCGGTTATTTAAATCCGGGGCTGTTTCTGGTATATGTGAATGACGTGCCGGAAGGGATTGACTCAGAAGTGTCCCTGTTTGCAAATGATGGGCGTTAATGAGGTAAAATGGATGAGGATGAAAGGACACAAAGAGACCTAGACAGGCTCAAGCCTGGCCCCCAACTGGCTCCGGGGAAATTTTAAACCCCCCCAAATGCAAAGTCATGAAGATCGGGGAAGGGAAAAAAAAACGCAGACAGTGTACAAGGGGCCAAAAACCAAACCTCATTCAAGGTAAAGGATCGATGTGAGTATAATAACGAGCACACCCCCTGAAGCGCCCTCAACCAGATAACTGCTGCAGCTTAGGGGGGCCTAGCAAACCTAAGAATACGGTTCCATCCTCAGGAATTATTCAAGACTCTGTGCACCGTGTACGTCAGGCCCATATTGGATATGCAGCACCAGTTTGAACCCCCCCAGGTCAAGCGTCAAGAAATTAGAGAAAAAGCAAAGGCTTGAAACAAGCAGTCCCGGGCTAAGGGGCATGTCCTCGAGGAAAGGTTAAGGGGAAAACGGCCTGACAACACTGGAGGACAGGAGGAATAGGGGAAAAGGGCATGATAACGACATATAAAATATTGAGAGGAATTGACAAGGTGGACGAAAAAAGTTTCAGAGATGGGACACAAAAAAAGGGGGCACAATTGGAAATTGAAGACTCAGATGAGTTAGAGATTTTGGAAGTATTTCTTCAGCCATAGAGTTGTCATTAAGTGGAATAGTCTGGAAAGTGACGGTGGAGACAGGGGCCATGCATGTTTTAAAATGGAAAAAAATAAAAGGGGGCCTAGTAACGACCAGTGAAGAGGCGGGGCCAGGGAAAATTTCTGACCCTGTAACCCCAATTGGGAGTGCACACACGCACATATCTGCGTGGGGCGTGCCTATAACAACCTTTCGTTTTTTAAATGCAAATATGACAAGCAAACAACCAAAGCAAAATAAAAATCTCTCTAAAAAAGTTTAAAATTATCCTTTAGATTTTTTAAAAAAAGTAAAAAGGTTAAACTAAATGATGAGAATAATGTTGATAATGACTTTGCTTAAAATGATATTGATGAAAAAAACAGCTGGATAAATCATGAAAAAACTGAAAGAATTTATAAATTAACAAAGAAAGACAGAGAAAAATTTATATAACTTGAAATATAGAAAAGTAAAAGAATGGAAAAAAGTAAATTAACTTTTTCACTGCGGTATAGAAAAGTTAAAAAAGTTGAAAGTTCACAAAAAAAAAAAAAAAAAAAAAAACTAAAGCAAATAAGTTTTTTAAAAACAAAAAAGTATTAAAATTTTTTGAATTAAAGCTGACTCATAAAATTATTTTTTTGGGAATGGGGGGAAAAAAACAAAAGAAAATAGTTAAGAAAAGACAAAACAGTATGATCGTAAAATCAATCAACGATTTTTTCATTACGTATCGCATGGGGAATGGGGGAAAAAAAAACTGGTTTTGAAAGAAATTAAAAAAAAAATGAATAAAACAAACGAATAAG
>WNWK01052050.1:0-12298 GCA_009830355.1 Cherax destructor | reverse complement strand
TTTGCTTACTTTTCCCATAAATTTCCAATGGCAGTAGAAATTTATTTAAAAGTGTGAAATGTATTTTAGCTTGCAAAATGAGTTTTGTCAGAAAAGCATCAAAACCGCTCTAAAATCGTCGAAATTGCCATAAAATGCGATTTTAGCACATTTTCTGAGCTTTTATCGTTTCATGTATTTTCGAAAATAATATGAAATATTCTATAAAAATATTGATTTTTATAGATTTTTAATGGGATTTTTTAAAAATATGTAAATAATTAATAAATATTAAAAATGCTATAAAACTTATTTTATTGCATTTTTGACGATTAAGGCATTTTCAAGGATTTTCTGAAAACTATTTTTTAGATAAAATATACCTATGAGTAAGCTTCCTAAAAGAAAATCATAAAATTTTGCTTACTTTTCCCATAAATTTCAATTGCAGTAGAAATTCTATTTAAAAGTGTGAAAATCTAAGTATTTTAGCTAAAAATGAGTTTTGCCAGAAAAGCACTCAAACCGCTCTAAAACGTCGAAATATGCAATAAAATACGATTTTAGCACATTTTCTGAGCTTTTTAATGTTTCATGTATTTTTCGAAAATAATATGAAATATTCTATAAAATATTGATTTTTATAGATTTTTAATGGATTTTTTAAAATATGTAAATAATTAATAATATTCAAAATGCTATAAAACTTATTTTATTGCATTTTTTGACGATTTGGATTTTCATGATTTTCTGAAAACTATTTTTAGATAAAATATACCTTAGTAAGTCCTAAAAGAAAATCATAAAATTTTGCTTACTTTTCCCATAAATTTCAATTGCAGTAGAAATTTATTTAAAAGTGTGAAAATTAAGTATTTTAGCTGAAAAATGAGTTTTGTCAGAAAAGCACTCAAACGCTCTAAAACGTCGAAATATGCAATAAAATACGATTTAGCACATTTTCTGAGCTTTTAATGTTTCATGTATTTTTCGAAAATAATATGAAATATTCTATAAAATATTGATTTTTATAGATTTTTAATGGATTTTTAAAAATATGTAAATAATTAATAAATATTAAAATGCTATAAAACTTGATTTTATTGCATTTTTTGACGATTTAAGGTATTTTCAAGGATTTTCTGAAAACTATTTTTAGATAAAATATACCTATAGTAAGCTTCCTAAAAGAAAATAATAAAATTTTGCTTACTTTTCCCATAAATTTCAATTGCAGTAGAAATTCTATTTAAAAGTGTGAAAATGATATTTTAGCTAAAAATGAGTTTTGCAGAAAAGCACTCAAACCGCTCTAAAACGTCGAAATATGCAATAAAATGCGATTTTAGCAATTTTTCTGAGCTTTTAATGTTTCATGTATTTTCGAAAATAATATGAAATATTCTATAAAAATATTATTTTTATAGATTTTAATGGATTTTTAAAAATATGTAAATAATTAAATATTAAAATATAACGTTATTTTATTGCATTTTTGACGATTCAAGGATTTTCAAGGATTTTCTGAAAACTATTTTTTCTTAGATAAAAGAAAATCATAAAATTTTGCTTACTTTCCCATAAATTTCAATGCAGAAATTCAATTTAAAAGTGTGAAAATCTAAGTATTTTAGCTGAAAATGAGTTTTGCTAGAAAAGCACTCAAACCGCTCTAAAACGTCGAAATATGCATAAAATCGATTTTAGCACATTTTCTGAGCTTTTAATGTTTCATGTATTTTTCGAAAATAATATGAAATATTCTATAAAAATATTGATTTTTATAGATTTTTAATGGGATTTTTTAAAAATATGTAAATAATTAATAAATATTCAAAAATGCTATAAAACTTATTTTATTGCATTTTTGACGATTAAGGATTTTCAAGGATTTTCTGAAAAACTATTTTTAGATAAAATATACCTATGAGTAAGCTTCCTAAAAGAAAATCATAAAATTTTGCTTACTTTTCCCATAAATTTCAATTGCAGTAGAAATTCTATTTAAAAGGTGAAAATCTAAGTATTTTAGCTAAAAATGAGTTTTGCAGAAAAGCACTCAAACCGTCTAAAACGTCGAAATATGCAATAAAATACGATTTTAGCACATTTTTCTGAGCTTTTAATGTTTCATGTATTTTTCGAAAATAATATGAAATATTCTATAAAAATATTGATTTTATAGATTTTTAATGGGATTTTTAAAAATATGTAAATAATTAATAAATATTAAAAATGCTATAAAACTTATTTTATTGCATTTTTTGACGATTTCAAGGCATTTTCAAGATTTTCTGAAAACTATTAAAATAAATCATAAATTTTTTAGTTAATTCAAATTTTACTAATGAGTTATTCAGAAAAGCAAAATGGAAAATCAAATTTATAAAATGATTTTAGCATTTCTGCTTTAAAAGTCAATTATTCTAAAATGATTTAAATTTTTAAAAATTTATTTTTTTTTTATTTTTGAAAATTTTAAAATATTAAATAATAATATATTTAAGTTAAATGATTTTTATTTGAATATTAATTTAAGATTTGTAAAAATTTTTATAAAATTTTAATAAGCTTTTAAAGAAAATCTAAAATTTACTTTTTCATAAATTTCAATGAAGAAATTCTAAAAATTAAAATATTTTACTCAAAAATTATTGCAGAAAATCTTAAAGTTAAAATCAAATATTATAAAATGATTTTGCTAACATTAATTCAGTTTAAAAAATATGCAAATAAAAATGATTTTAAATTTTAGTTTTAATTTATGTATTTAAAATAATATAAATATTCTATAAAATATTATTTTATGATTTTTGGGATTTTTTAAGATTTTAAATAATTTAATTTTAAAAATATAACATATTTTTGCATTTAGACATTAAAATCATTTTCCCATTTTCAAAAAAATTTTTTAAAAAATTAAGGTATTTTACTAAAAAATATTTCAAAACACTACCCCTAAATTCAATGCATAAAATTCATTTTAAATTTCTGAGTTTAGTTTATATTTTTCGAAAATAAATGAAAATCTATAAAAAATATTTTTATAGATTTAATGGATTTTAAAATTTAATAATTATAAATATTAATAGTTTCAAAACTAATTATTGAATTTTTACGATATAATGATTTTAAGGATTTTGAAAATTTTTTAAAATAATAATTATAATATTCCAAAAGAAAATATAAAATTTTTGCTACTTTTCCCAATTTCAAATTTGCGAAAATTATTTAAATTAAAATCTATATTTTAGCTCAAAATGAGTTTTGAAAAAGCACTCAAACTTTCCTAAAATTCAATATGCATAAAATACGATTTTAGCACATTTTCTAGTTTTTAATTTTCAAGTATTTTCGAAAATAATATGAAATATTCTATAAAAATATTGATTTTATAGATTTTAATGAGATTTTTAAAAATATAAATAATTTAATATTTAAAAATTATAAAATTATTTTATCATTTTACATTAAGGCATTTTCAATGATTTTTGAAAACTATTTTTTAAAAAATATATATAAGTTCTAAAAGAAAATATAAATTTTGCTTTTTTCCCATAAATTTCAATTGCATAGAAATTTTTTAAAATGTGAAAATTAAGTATTTTAGCTAAAATGAGTTTTAAAGAAAACATCAAACGTTCTAAAACGTCAAAATATGCATAAAATATTTTAGCAATTTTCTGAGCTTTTTAATGTTTCATGTATTTTTCGAAAATAATATGAAATATTCTATAAAAATATTGATTTTTATAGATTTTAATGGATTTTTTAAAATATGTAAATAATTTAAATATTCAAAAATCTATAAAACTTGATTTTATTGATTTTTTGCATTTAAGGATTTTCAAGGATTTTTGAAAAACTATTTTTAGATAAAATATACCTATAGTAACGCTTCCTAAAAGAAATATCATAAAATTTCTTATTCCATAAATTTCAATTGCAGTAGAAATTCTATTTAAAAGTGTGAAAATTAGTATTTTAGCTAAAATTGAGTTTTCCAGAAAAGCATCAAACGCTCTAAAACGTCAAAATTGCAAAAATACGATTTTAGCAATTTTTGAGCTTTTAATGTTTCAGTATTTTCGAAAATAATATGAAATATTCTATAAAAATATTGATTTTTATAGTTTTTTAAGGGGTTTTTTTAAAAAATTTTAAATTTTTTTAAAAATTTTAAAAAATGTTATAAAATTATTTTTTGCATTTTTTGACGATTAACATTTTCAAGGATTTTCAAAAAACTATTTTTAGAAAAAAAAAGAAAAAAAAAATAAAATTTTGCTTACTTTTCCCATAAATTTCAATTGCAGTAGAAATTCTATTTAAAAGTGTGAAAATGTAAGTATTTTAGCTAAAAAATGAGTTTTGTCAGAAAAGCATCAAACCGCTCTAAAACGTCGAAATATGCCATAAAATGCGATTTTAGCACATTTTCTGAGCTTTTAATGTTTCATGTATTTTTCGAAAATAATATGAAATATTCTATAAAAATATTGATTTTTATAGATTTTAATAGGATTTTTAAAAATATGTAAATAATTAATAATTTCAAAATGCTATAAAACTTATTTATTGCATTTTTGACGATTAAGGCATTTTCAAGATTTTCTGAAAACATTTTTAGATAAATATACCTTGAGTAAGCTTCTAAAAGAAAATCATAAAATTTTGCTTACTTTTCCCATAAATTTCAATTGCAGTAGAAATTCATTTAAAAGTGTGAAAATCTAAGTATTTTGTTGACATGCATTCAGTTTTTGAAAACTTTTATAATATACGTAACTCAAATAAAATTTTTCATTCAATTCGTAATTCTTTTAAAAGTGTGAAAATAGTATTTATAAATGGTTTAAACATCAAACCCTCTAAAACGTAAATATGCTAAATCGATTTAGCATTTTTGAGTTTAATGTTTCATTTTTCGAAAATGAAATATTCATAAATTGATTAAATTTAATGATTTTAAATATGTAAATAATTAATTAAATATAAAACTTTTTTATTGCATTTGATCATTCGGTTTTGAATATTTATAATATACTTAAAGTCTAAAAATTAATTTTTCCATAATTCAATTCTAAATTATTTAAGGAATAATATTAGCTAAATGGTTGAAATCAAACTCTAAAACTCGAAATATGCATAAAATGTTATTTCTGAGCTTAATGTTATGTATTTGAAATAATATGAAATATTATAAATATTGATTTTATAGTTATGGGATTTAAAAATATGAAAATTAAATAAAATTAATTCATTTTATTGGATTTAATTTATTTTGATAAAAAACATTTTCTTTCAAATTTCAATCGTAATCTTTAATGTGAAAATCTAGTATTTGCTAAATGAGTTTGCAAATCAAACTTAACGTCGAAATATGCATAATGTTGCATTTTCATTTAATGTTTCATATTTTCAAAATAATAGAATATTCTATAAAAATATTGATTTATAGTTTTATGATTTAAAAATAATTAATAAATATTAAATTATAACTTTTATCATTTTAGATTAAGGCATTTTAAGGTTTTTGAAAACTATTTTAGATAAAATATACCTTATAGCTTCCTAAGAAAATATAAAATTTGCTTCTTTCCATAAATTTCATCATAATTCTATTTAAAGTGTGAAAATTAGTTTTTAGCTAAAGAGTTGCAGAAACCTCAAACCGTCTAAAACGTCGAAATATGCAATAAATGATTTTACACATTTCTGGTTTAATGTTTCATGTATTTTAATATAAATATTTATAATTTATTTATAATTTAATGTTTAAATATAAATAATAATATATTAAAATTATAAAACTTTTTTTGCATTTGCATAGCATTTCAATTTTCTGAAAATATTTTAATAAAATATACCTTGTAAGCTTCTAAGAAAATATAAAATTTTGAGTTGAAAAATATTTTAGCAGAAAAATAAGTTTCAGAAAAATCATTACACTCTAAACTAAATATGTAAATTTTAACATTTTCATATCTTAAATGTTTATTTTTAAATATATGAAATATTTATAAAAATATATTTTATAAATTTTAATGATTTTTAAAAATTTAAAATTAAACATTTAAAATTTTAAAAACTTATTTTATTACTTTTGAGTTCAAAGATTAAGATTTTGAAAACTTTTTAATAAATTACTTGAGTAAATTCTAAAAGAAAATCTAAATTTTTATACTTTTCCATAAATTCAATTCAAAGAATCTATTTAAAGTGTGAAAATTAAGTATTTTAGCTGAAAATGATTTTCAAAAAGAAATATCAAATATGTTTAAATTAATATAATATAAATATTTTAAATTTAGATTTTTATTTTAGTATTTTCGAAATAAATAAATATTCTATAAAAATATTATTTTTATAGATTTTAAGGATTTTTAAAAATTGTAAATATTTTAAATTTCAAATGCTAAAAATTTTTTATGCATTTTGAATTAAGGCATTTTCAAGATGTTTTAGAAAATAAACTTAACTGAAATATGCCATAAATGCATAAATTTATTTCTTATTTTCCCTATTTCAATATGAAAATTCTATTTAAAAGTTGTGAAAATTTTAAGGTTTTTAGTAAAAAATTATTTAAAAAGCTAAACCGTTTTATAAATCGAAATATCAAAACATTTTAGATTTTCTGAAAATTTTTGTAAATTATCTTTCGAAGTATAAAATAATAAAAAATTTTTTTATTTTATAAGATTTTAAAAAATGTAAATTAAAATTAAATTAAATTTTAAAACATGATTTTATGATTGCATAAGGCTTTCAAGTTTTCTGAAAAATATTTTTGATTAAAATTCTGAGTAATTTAAGAAAATAATATAAATTTCTTAAAATATTATTTAATTAATGAATTTATTTAAATAAAATAATATTTATAAAAATTATTTTATGGCATTAACGTAAGCATCAAATTTAAAATTTTTTGAATATCTGATTAATTTATGATTAAAATTTGTATTTTATAAAAATATTGATTAAATTTTTAAAGTGTTAAAAAATTGTAAAAATATTTCAAAACTAAACGTTTTATCTTTTCGATAAAAGTTTTAAATTTTCATTAATTATTATTTTTAAAAAATAAATTTATAAATTCTTTAAAAAATTTAATGATTTTAAAATATTAAATAATTAATAAATATTCAAAATTATAAAACTTATTTTATTGCATTTACGATTTAAGCATTTAAAGATTTTCTGAAAAACTATTTTTATAAATATACTTAGAACTTCTAAAGGAGCTTTTAATGTTTCATGTATTTTCGAAAATAATATGAAATATTCTATAAAAATATTGATTTTATAGATTTTAATGGGATTTTTAAAAATATGTAAATAATTAATAAATATTAAAATGCTATAAAACTGATTTTATTGCATTTTTGACATTTAAGGCATTTTCAAGGATTTTCTGAAAAACTATTTTTAGATAAAATATACCTATGAGTAAGCTTCCTAAAGAAAATCATAAAATTTTGCTTACTTTTCCATAAATTTCAATTGCAGTAGAAATTCTATTTAAAGTTGAAAATCTAAGTATTTTAGCTAAAAATGAGTTTTGCAGAAAAGCATCAAACGCTCTAAAACGTCAAATATGCATAAAATCGATTTTAGCACATTTTCTGAGCTTTTAATGTTTCATGTATTTTTCGAAAATAATATGAAATATTCTATAAAAATATTGATTTTTATAGATTTTTAATGGGATTTTTTAAAAATATGTAAATAATTAATAAATATTAAAGAAAATTAATTTTTGCAAATGAGTTGCACTAAGCCTAAAACTAATATAAAATATTCACATTTTCTGAGCTTAATGTTCTATTCGAAATTAATATTCTTATATTGATTTTAGATTTTTAATTTTAATATTAAAGTATTTTCCGTTAAGCATTTAGTTTTTGAACTATTTTAAAAATCTAAATTTTTTTTCATACATTAATCTATTTAAAGTTGAAAATAATATTTTCTAAATGAGTTTTGCAGAAAGCATCAAACCGCTCTAAAACTCGAAATATAAAAATCGATTTTGCCATTTCTGAGCTTTAATTTTCATGTATTTTCAATATATAATATTCTATAAAAATATTTTATAGATTTTTAATGGATTTTTTAAAATAGTAAATAATTAATAAATAAAAATGCTATAAACTTATTTATCATTTGACTAACATTTTCAGATTTTTGAAAACTATTTAGATAAAATATCCTATGTAAGCTCTAAGAAAATCATAATTTTGCACTTTCCCATAATTTCAATTATGAAATTCTTTAAAATTGAAAATCTAAGTATTTTAGCTAAAATGAGTTTTGCAAAACATCAAACCTCTAAAACGTCGAAATATGCTAAAATGATTTAGCACATTTTCTAGCTTTTAATGTTTCATGTATTTTCGAAAATAATATGAAATATTCTATAAATATGATTTTATAGATTTTAATGGATTTTAAATATGTAAATAATTATAATATTCAAAAAGCTATAAAACTTTTTATTGATTTGATTAAAAATCAATTCTACTTTTTTATAAAATTACCTAATAATTTAAAAGAAATCTAATTTTTACTTCATAAATTTCAATGCATAAATTCTTAAAGTGGAAAATCTAAGTATTTTAGCTAATGAGTTTTAAAAGCATAAATTCAAAATCGAAATATCATAAATATTTTAATTTTTTGATTTTTAATGTTTATATTTTCAAAATAATATAAATTTCTTAAAAAATGGATTTTAAGTTTTAATATTTTTAAAAATAAATAATATAAATATTAAAAATCTATAAAATATTTTATCATTTTTAATCAATTAAATTTTCAAATTTTCTGAAAATATTTTTAGTAAAAATACCTTATAAGCTTCCAAAGAAAATCAAAATTTTCATTTTCATAATTTCAATTGAGTAATTCTATTTAAAGTGAAATTAGATTTTCTAAAAAATGATTTTCAGAAGCTCAAACGTTAAAATGAAATATGATAAAATCGATTTTACACATTTTTGAGCTTTTAATTTTCAGTATTTTCGAAAATAAAAATATTTATAAAATATTGATTTAAGATTTTTAAGATTTTTTAAAAATTTAATATTAATTAATTAAAAATCTATAAATTATTTATCATTTTAGTAAGTTTTCAGATAACTTTAATAAAAATAAATGATTTCCATATGATAATTTCATTTTTCAAATTTAATTCATAAAATTTATTTATAATTAATTTTTAAAAAATATTTCAAAAATAAACGTAATCATTGCATAAGATTTAGATTTTAGCTTTTTAATGTTATTATTTGAAATAATATGAAATCATAAAAATTTGATTTTATAAATTTTAATGATAAAAATATTAAATTAAAATTAAAATGTATAAAATTTTTTTGCAGAGATAAACTTCTAAGGATTTTCAAAATATTTTGATATTATTAATGTTTAATAGAAAATATAAAATTTTTTATTCTATTTACAATTAAAATTTTTTAAAAATTGTAAAAATTAAAATTTTAATGAAAAAGTTTATCGAAAATCTCAAATTTTGTCATAGTCAAAATTTATGCAATAAAATTCATTTAACATTTTAACTATTAATTTTATGTAAATTTTCAAAAATATAAATTTTAAAATATTGATTTTAAATTTAATGAGGATTTTTAAAAATATTTAAATATTAAATATTCAAATTATAAATAATATGCAATTTTAAATAATTTAGCATTTTCAAGTTTTTAAAATTTTATATTATAAAATATAAATATAATTTCTAAAAAAATTAATTTTTTGCATTTTAATGGATTTCAATTCAATAAAATTTATTTAAAATGTAAAAAATATTTTATAAAATAGTTTGAAAAGATTTTCAAATTTCTAAAACTGAAATATATAAAATAATTTAAATTTTGCTAAATTTTTATTTCAAAATTTCAAACCTAAAATCATTTATAAAATTGATTTTAAGATTTTATTAGAGTTTTTTAAAAATATCAAAAATATTGAAAATGCTATAAAATATTTTTATTTTTTTTAAGATTTAATTTTCAAAGCTTAGTTTTCTGAACATTTTTTAGATAAGAAAATAAATTCTTACTTTCATATTTCAATTGCAGTAATTTTTTAATGTGAAATTAAGATTATAAATGAGTTCAGAAACATCAAACCGTCTAAAACGTCGAAATATGCATAATCGATTATTTCGGCTTTTAATGTTTCGTATTTCGAAAATATGAAATATTCTATAATATTGATTTTTTATTTAAGGGATTTAAATAGTAAATAATAATAAAATGTATAATATTTTATTGCATTTGACTAAGCATTGAAAACTATTTTAGATAATAACATGTAACTTCCTAAAGAAAATAAATTTTGCTTATTTTCATAATTTCAATTATGAAATTTATTAAAAGTGTAATTAGTATTTGCTAAAAATGTTGCGAAGCATAAACCCAAAACGTCGAATATAATGATTAGCACATTTTTTAGTTTATTTCTGTATTTAGAAAATAAACTTTAAAAAAATATAATAATAATAAAACTGATCAAAAAAATTTGCTTATTTTCATATTCATATGAAATCTAAAATGTTTAGTTTTTAATTTAAAAATAAATATAATAATGCTAAAATTTATCATTTTGACTTAAGTTCAGATTTGAAAATTAAATATTATATTAAATTAAATTTTATATTATTAAATATAATATGATTTTAGTAAAATAGTTTAAATATAATATACATAAATTAATTTTTACTTTAATTTTATAATATTAATTAAATGTTTAATAATGATTTAAAATAATAATAATAGTAACATTGTTTTAATTGATTTTCAATTAATATTTAAAATATTATGTCTAAGAATATAATTTTATTTAATTTTTAGATTTAATAAATAAGTTTAAAATTTTGTAAAACAAGTAAAATATAATTTTCTTTTTTTTTATATTGAAATAATTTCAAATAGTTTAATTAGTTAAAAATAAATATAATAATATTTTTGATTTATTGATTTAGATTTTTAAAAATTTTATAATTTAATTAAAGAATAAATTTTTTAAATTATGTGATTTTAAGTAAATATTTTAAATTTTAATAAAGAATCAAAATGTTATTTCTATATTCATAGAAATATAATAAAATTATTTAGTTATGTAAAAAATTCAAATAATTAAAATTAAATTTATAAAATATTTTGCATTTACATCAAAGCTTTTAAGTCTTAATATAATAAATATTTAAATTTTCTAGAATTTTTAATTTTCTTATTTTCAAATAAATTAATATATAAAATTTATTTAAAAGTTTAATTGTATTTTAGAAAATAGTTTTCAAAAACTCAAATTTAAAATGAAATTATATAGATTTTAGCAATTTAGGTTTTGTTTCTTTTTATAAAATATAAATATTCTAAAAAAAATTTATAATTAATGTTTTTTCAAAATTTAATATTAAAATTAATTAAAAATTATTATTTTGCATTAAGGTTTTATGAAACATAAACTCTAAATCAAAGAAAATTAAAATTTTTACTTTTCATATTTAATTGTATATTCATTAAATTGAAATTTATTTTATATAGTTTTTAAAGATTAAACTTAAATCAAATATATAAAAATTTATAATTTTTATTTTAAGTTTCATTATTTTCAAATTTTGAAATATTTTAATAAAAATATATTATATTTTTAAGTTTCAAAAAAAAATATAAAATTTCTATTTATAAATTTAATTTAAAATTTAAATTTTAAAATTTAAATTTTTTAGAAAAATATTTTCAGAAAATACTAAGAAAATCAAATTTAATTTCATAAATTTAATTAATTCTATTTAAATGTTTATATTTTTATTAAAAATTTTTAAAAGTTTAATTTTTAATAAAATTTTAAAATAAAAATAATTTTAAAATTGCTATAAAATTTTATATTTTAAAATTTAAGATTTTTAAATTTTGTAAAATTTTTAAGAATTACAATAGTAAATTCTAAAAATATCAAAATTCTTATTTTCATTTTCAATTGATAGAAATTTTATTAAATTTGAAAATTATTTTTAGTAAAAATAGTTATAGTAAAATAAAATTAAATTTTATTTCAAAAATTGATTTTATAAATTTTTAAAACTTTTTAAATTCAATTATTCAAAAATGAATTTTCAAAAACATATTTTTAATTTTAAATATGTTTTAAAAATCATATAATTTAAATATTAAAATGTATAAATTATTTTATTTTTAACGATTAATATTTAAGTTTTTGAAAAACTTTTTTAGATAAATATACTGAAAATCTAAAAAAATTAAAATTTTCTTATTTTAATTTCATGATA
>WNWK01052049.1:0-12298 GCA_009830355.1 Cherax destructor | reverse complement strand
CATGCAGTTTTCCCAATTTACACCACTCTACGCTTGGGGGGTTTTTTTTGCTCCTTTCCTGGGGGAGATAACAAAGACGTACAGTGGTCCCCCAAATTTTTGTACAGTTCCCAACTCGAACAATTATGTAAGTGTAATATTGTAAGTGATTTTGTAAGTGTATTTTGGGGGTCTGAAATGGACTAATCTAATTTACATTATTCCATATGGGTTCGTTTGGTAACGGCACCGAACAGCCTTCTGGAACAAATTATGGCGCCGAAACTCAGGGTACCACTGTACAAGGGCACTGCACATACAGCACCTTGTTTTTGGTGTTCCATGTTTTGTTGGCATCAAATTGAGCTATTGTTCATTATGTTACACCTGCCAGCGATCTTTGCTTGTAGCTGAAACATAATGAACAATGGCTCAATTTTAAGCCAATGAAACGTTGCACACTGAAAGAAGATGCTGTAGCAGGGCCCTCCTGATGCTGAACTAACACAAGAATGTACAGTGGACCTCCAAACTCGAACAATTATGTAAATGTATTTTGTAAGAGCTTTTGTAAGTGTATTTTTGGGGTTCTGAAACGACTAACTAATTTACATTCGTCCTTGTGGGAACAAATTGTTCAGTAATGGCACTCAAACAGCATTCTGGAACGAATTTTCAACGAAAACCGGGGTTCACTGTATAGGTGGCACCTAGGTATTGTATTATTAAATAGCTGTATTTCAGTCTTTGTGGGACCTAAGAAAGTATTCATGTACCTCATAAGCCCAGCCTCTACCTCAATTATCTGAATGTTATCCTTGTAAAAATATACGTATATATATTTTAGTGTATAAATAGGTTTCAAGAATGAAATGTCCATTTATAACATTAAACTCATGAGCAAAACTGGTTCAACTTACAATGACCGACGGGATCTGACTTACAGAATCAGTTACATTGTAAGTGCAGGGATCATCAATACATAATTCATGAACATTCCCAAATCTACTGTTGACTCATGTGTCTATAATTTAATTTCTTTTATTAAAAATTTCCTTTTAAGTATAGGTACTACTCGACTTGAGATATTTTGAATTTACGATGGTGCAAAGCAAATACAGTGGTACCCGACTTACGATATTTTTCATTCCAGAAGCTGTTAAGTCTTACCAAACGTTTATCTCCATAAGAAATGATGTGTAGACTAGTCCTTTTAGACCCCCAAATTACACTAAAAAACATTTAAAAAATAAACTTACATAAAGGGTGAGTTTGGGGACCATCGTAAGTCGGGGTACCACTGTACTTTGGGGATAAACTTAAGATAATTGCCCAGCGTGAAAGCGGCAGGTCCATAACTTATACAGTGGTACCCGACTTACGATGGTCCCCAAACTCACCCATGTAAGTTTATTTTTTAAATGCTTTTGTAAGTGTAATTTTGGGGTCTAAAGGACTAGTCTATTTTACATCATTTCTTATGGAGAAAAATTTCGTTTGTAATGGCACTTGAACAGATTCTGGATTGAAAAATATGTAGTCGGGTACCACTGTATTTATTTACAGTGGACCCTCGTTTTATTAATAATCCATTACAGAGAGTGTGACTAATAGCGAAATTGATGATTTGCAAATCCATTTTCCCCATAAGAAATAATGTAAATCCAATTAATCCGTTCCAGACACCCAAAAGTATTAAAACAAAAAAATTTTGACATGAAATATAGATGTACATACACAGAAAACAATGAGACATGAAGAATAAAACAATAATAATATGACACTTACCTTTATTGAAGACTTGTTGATGTATGGAAGATGGGAGGAGGAGAGAGGATGGAGGAGTTACTATTGTTTGAAGGGGAAATTTCCATAAAGACTTCAGGTACCAAGTCCTTTTTCTGGGGTTACTTCTCTTCTTTGTTTTTTAATGACACTAGGACCAGCTTGAGTCACTGCACACCTGTGGCACTAAATATCTGTCCAGAGAGCTCTATTCTGGCATCTCTTTAAAATTTCCTAAAATGGGACACAAGATTGTCATTAAACATGTCACAGACACGCCTGTAAGTTTGTCAGGGTGATGTTCCTCCATAAATGTTTGCACCCACACCACTTTGCACAAATGTCCTTAATCTCTGAAGAAGGCACCTTCTTCCATCTCTTTCCTCCTCCTCCTCTGAAGCAATTTCCTCAGCTGTGGTCTGTTGCTGTTGCAGATGAAGGTCTTGCAGCTCTTCAGTAGTTAGCTCTTTATTGTGGTTCTCCACCAACTCTTTCACATCCTCGCCACTCAAATCCAACCCCATTGAATTTCCCAATGCCACATACTTTCCACAACTGGCATTGGCCTCAGGGTCAGCCCCAAACCTTCCAAAATCCCTCTTTGGACACAATCTGGCTAATTTTCTCCCCTGTAGTGTTCAAAGTCCTGAAGTCACTCCCTCCCAAGCCTTACCTATAAGGTTTATGCAATAAGGATACTGAAGTGATCTTTCCAAAACTCTTTAGGGTCAATTCAGTGTCCGAGGTTATGTCAAAGCACCTTTGAAACATTGCTTTGGTGTAGAGTTTGGTTTGAAATGACCTGCTGGTCCATGGGCTGGAGGAGAGGAGTGGTATTAGGGGCAAGAACTTACTGTGATGAAACGAAACTCCTTCACCATTTGCTCTTCTAAGTCTGGAGGATGAGCAGGGCATTGTCCATTACCAGGGACACTTGAGCTGCAATTTATTTTCCAGGAGGTATTTCTTCACACTGGGGCCAAACACTTCATTGAACCAATCAAGGAAGATTTCCTCGTGACCCAAGCCTTACTGTTAGCCTTCCACATCACACACAAATTAGACTTGGCAACACTGTTTTTCTTGAACACTCTGGGATTTTCAAAGTGATACACCAGTAAAGGCTTCACTTTGAAATCCCCACTAGCATTACCACACAACATGAGAGTTAGCCTGTCTTTCATAGGCTTGTGTCCTGGCAGTGCCTTTTCCTCCTGCATGATGTAGGTCCTCTTGGCATTTTCTTCCAAAAGAGGGCCTGTTTCGTCACAAGTGAACACTTGTTGGGAAGGAATTGTTCAGCCTCTACGTACCCCTTAAATTCCTGCACAAATTTTTCAGCCGCATTTTGTCTGAACTGGCTGCCTCACCATGCCTTACAACACTGTGTATGACACTACGCTTCTTATATCTGTCAAACTAGCCTCTGCTGGCCTTAAAATCACTAAAATCAGCACCGGTTCCAGGCATTCTCTTTACAAAATTGGCATGCAACTGCCTAACCTTTTCACAAATGATCTCCCTTCTTTGTCTTTTACTGGCACTGGACTACTGTCGCACTAAAAATCTGTCCAGAGAGTTCTGTTTATGGCGACTCTAAGATTTGCCTAAAATGGGACAAGATATTGTCACTGAACATGTTGCAGATACGGTTTGTATCAGCTTGGTCAGGGTGATATTTTTCCACAAAGGTTTGCACCTCATTCCACTTTGCACAAATGTCCTTAATCACTGAAGAAAGCACCTTCTCCCCTATTGTGTTTCTCACCTTCTTTACCAAAGGGCTAGCACTACGAACTTTCTTTGGGACCATGGTGGCTTATTTCGTAGTCACACTCAATAAAGAAGCACAAAAAACAATGGATTATTACGAAATGTTTCGGATGAACGCGTGGCGTAATGATTACTCAACCAGTGACAGAGCCAGACTAAGATGCGTACGCATGAATCACGGCGTCCCAGGCGGGCAGACACGTCTTATACGGACGCTTTCCAGAGCAAAATTTCGCCCAAAAAGTGGTCTAAATCCGAAACGTATAATATTCGATGCGGACAAAATCCGGGGTTCCACTGTACAGTGGACCCCGAGTTCGTAAAACTTCACTCCTGAAGTCTGCTCAGTGCCATTACCGAACAATTTACCCCTTAAGAAAAATGTCACGTAGGTTGTCTATTTCAGACCCCAAAAATACTTTTCCACAAGCACTTACAATAGTATACTTACAAATTACATTTCGGGTATGAACTCGGGGTCCACTGTACTGTTATGCAGACTACTGCATTATTGTAATACAGTGGACCCCGCTAATGAACCCCGAAATCGTACTATGTAGTAAATTTGTAAGTGCTTGTGAAGTATTTTTGGGGTTTAAATAGACTAACCTACGTGACATTATTTCTTAAGGAAGTAAATTTGTTCGGTAATAGCACTTGAGCAGGCTTCTGGAATGAAGTTTTTGTTAACCGGGGTCCACTGTAATTGTATAAATAATGTCAACCCATTCGTTACTGCATATTATACTGGCCAGTTGGATACATATTGGATGGTGACGTCATTTGACGTCAAGGTACTTTTCATCGTGAAACCAATGAAAATCATTTTATTTCTATAATATATCTTCCATTCTATCAAATGAGACCAAGAAAACGAGAAAACAACCATAAATACTATACAAAAATACACCTCAAAGTTGGCATTTTAATCCAAAAACATGGTCAGTTTTTTCTCATGCACTGTGTGTTGCAGGATTTTTTTATACTGCGCACACTGACCATTCTCACATGTAGGTCTACCAGCTTTCTCCTGCTAGATTTGAAGTCGCTAGAATTTTGGCATATTAATACATCACCGACACTGGCTTGTACGCCGACTATACGTCGTTGACAGTGAAAGGGTTAAAAGTCACTTTTCATACAAAGACACACTTTTTGTAGTATGAAACACATTCTTGTCACACTTATGTTGAAGACACATAGAGCCAACAATAAATTAACTATCTTCAATTACAATGTTAGATCTTTGAGCAAACATTATGATGACCTCACAGCACTACTCCAATCCCTACAGACCAATATGTCAATCATCACACTCACTGAGACCTGGCTAAAGCCTGATACTACAGGTGTCTATGCCATCCCAGGTTACACAGCCATTCACAACTGTAGGACAGACCAGCGAGGGGGTGGAACAGCAATATATTATACAGATCAACTTGAATGTATCAAAAACTCTTGCACAAGGGATGAACATGGAGAATATATTATAGCTAAATTTAAATCAAAAGACCTGGAAAAAACCCTCACAGTGATAAACATCTACAGATTACCACAGTCAAACATCCACCACTTTAGTGAAAAACTAGGAAACCTGATAATGGATTCACGCCTTAACAAAGATCATTTGCTGCTCACAGGAGATTTCAACATAAATCTCCTACATGACCAGGACCCACAGGTAACTGAAATCACAAACACTATGAGCAACTGCTTGTTACTACCAACAATATCAAAACCTACAAGAATCTCTGAGAATAGTACCTCGTTATTAGACCACATCTGGACTAACACTATATCCCCTCTAAAATCAGGCATAATCACAGAAAACACCACAGACCACTACCCTACCTTTCTCATAACTAACCTAGGCATTTTGCCCCAAGAAATTGCAAAAGTTACCTTCAGACTACATAATGAGTCAGCTATTAATAATTTTATATCAGCCATGACGAACATTGACTGGCTTAATGAATTAGAAACATATTCAGATACTAATGAATGCATCAAGAACTTTCTTAAAAAAACACAACCTCTATAACAGACATTGCCCTAAAAAAACTAAACAGATCACAGCTAAGAGACTTAACAATCCCTGGCTAACACCCAGCATCCTTAAATCCATAAACAAGAGGCACCAATATGAAAAACAATACAGAAGGGGTCTAATAACTAGAGAACAATCCACACGCTACTCATCAATCCTTACTAGCCTGATAAGAAGGTCCAAAAAATTGTATTATGAGAACAGACTCAAGACAGTAAAAGGTGATATGAAAAAGACCTGGAAAACCCTATCTGCAATTCTAGGAAATAAAAAGATATCCACGAACAATACCATCAAATTATCAAAAACAGACGAACCCCTACTCTCACCAACTGAGACAGCAAACAGACTTAATGTTTTCTTCTCCACCATAGGAAAGAATCTAGCGAGTAAAATCCCAAGCTCGAACACTCGTCCAACAGACTACCTCACCAACACCTACCCAGATACACTATTCCTAGCTCCTACCAACTCAATTGAAGTCTCGCTCATAATCAACACCCTTCAAAACAATGCAGGAGACATAAACAGCTTACCAACTTTTATGTACAAAAAAGCTTCACAGGTACTGTCACCAAAAACCTGACTAATCACTTAAATGTAAAAACCTGTTATGAATAATACATACTAAGCTAACTATTACCTAACATTTACATTATAATGACCACGTAAACTGTAACTGCAATGCAACTACAGTGGTACCCCGACTTACGATGGTCCCCAAACACACCCTTTTATGTAAGTTGATTTTTTTAAATGCTTTTGTAAGTGTAATTTTGGGGGTCTAAAAGGACTAGTCTATTTTACATCATTTCTTATGGAGATAAATTCGTTTGGTAATGGCACTTGAACAGCATTCTGGAATGAAAAAATATCGTAAGTCGGGGTACCACTGTAATTGTTTTAAATTGTTATCTCACTCAATTAGTTGCATTGCTGAAATTAATTGATATGATCAACTTATATTCAAACTTTATAACTAAGATATGCAATTATACTTATTTTATAAATTGTCAACCATAACTTTTTACCATGTAGTCTAGAAAAAAGTAGTCTTAAGAATGCCCGCAATGCACAGCATATTAGGGGCTTTTGGCATGTACATCTCATTAAGAAATATATCTTGTCTACCATGTATCATTGTACCATGTCACAATAAAGTATTATTATTATTATTATTATTATTATTATTAATAATTATAGCAACACTATTCAATAAATCCATTGAAGCCTCTACCTTTCCATCAATTCTCAAAATAGCTAGGGTCACCCCGATCCACAAAGAAGGTGATCAAACAGACCTGAATAATTATAGACCAATTTCTAATTTACCATTGCTTTCTAAAATCTTCGAAAAATTAATTCATAGACAAATCTACTCCTACCTCGTCTCACACAATGTACTCAACCCCTGTCAATTTGGATTCAGGGCAAACAAGAGCACAAACGATGCTATTATGCACATGTAGGAGTTAATATATACAGCACTTGAGAAGAAAGAAGTCCCAATGGGAATCTTCATTGATCTACGCAAAGCTTTTGATACAGTCGACCATGATTTACTGCTCACAAAATTAGCACACTATGGTATAAGGGGGCACCCACTCAACTACCTAAAGTCATACCTCACCAACAGAAGCCAATACATGTACACAAATAGAGTGAACTCTTCCACACAACAAATTACAGTCGGAGTCCCTCAAGGAAGTGTCCTGGGGCCACTCCTATTCCTCATTTACATAAATGACCTACCGAATGCATCACAACTACTCAAACCCATTTTATTTGCAGATGACACAACATATGTCTTCTCTCACAGAAATCCAGTTATACTGGCCAACACTGTTAATGCCGAATTACAGAAAATATCAACATGGATGACGACTAACAAGCTTACTCTCAATACTGACAAGACCTACTTCATACAGTTTGGAAGCAACGCCACAAATGTTCCACATAACATAACGCTCAATGGTACACCCATCACAAGACTCACAGAGGGAAAATTCCTAGGAATCCACCTAGACAATAGCCTTAAATTCCAAACACACATACAACAAATTTCCAAGAAAATCTCGAAGACAGTAGGCATATTATCAAAGATACGCTATTATGTACCACAATCAGCTCTCCTTGCACTATATCATTCACTTATCTACCCGTATCTCACCTATGGAATCTGTGCATGGGGATCAACAACATTAAATCACCTTAGACCACTCATAACACAACAAAAGGCCGCAGTCAGAATGATAACAAATTCCCACTCTAGACAGCATACTCCACCAATATTCAAAAGTCTCAAACTACTCACCGTAAAGAACATTCATACATACTCTTGTGCCTACTACATATATAAAACTTTACACTCTAATATAAACCCTCCACTCAAAATTCTCCTCACCAACTTTAATAGGACCCATGACCACAACACAAGACACAGATCACTTTTTGATATACCCCGTGTTCATATCAACCTATGTAAAAATTCTATGCACATAAAGGGCCCCAGAATCTGGAATTCACTACCAGTAAATATTAAGATAATCTTGTCTGAAAATCAATTTAAGACTCAACTCAAAAACCACCTACTCACCCAAAACTAAATGATCATACTATAAACTACTCTGAAAAATGCTCATTATTACTTTCCTATACGATAATCTCAATTTTTAATAATATGTTACTATTATGTTACCCCCTACTCAATCAAAACTAAATACTAATTACTCCACCTAACGACTATCTCACTGGCACCTATCCGAACACACTATTCCTAGCCCCAACCAACCCAATAGAAGTTTCACTTATAATCAACACATTAAAAAACAAAGCAGGTGACCTAAATAACTTACCACCTTATACAGTGGTACCTCGAGTTACGATGGTCCCCAAAATCGCCCTTTTATGTAAGTTTATTTTTTTAAATGCTTTTGTAAGTATATTTTTGGGGGTGTAAAAGGACTAGTCTATTTTACATTATTCCTTATGGGGCTAAATTCGTTTGGTAATGGCACTTGAACAGCATTCTCGAACGAAAAAATATCGTAACTCGAGGTACCACTGTATATACAAAAAAGCCTCTCAAGTTCTCTCACCAATTATTGCAACACTCTTTAACAAATCCATTGAATCCTCTACCTTCCCATCAATACTCAAAATAGCGAGGGTCACCCCAATACATAAGGGAGGAGATCAAGCAGACCTGAATAACTACAGGCCGATATCTAACTTACCCCTTCTCTCCAAAATCTTTGAAAAATTAATTCATAGACAAATATATTCCTACCTCACCTCCAACAACATACTCAACCACTGTCAATTTGGATTCAGGCCTAATAAAAATACAAATGATGCCATTATACACGTTAGAAATAATTTACACCGCCCTTGAGAAAAAAGAAATCCCAGTGGGAATCTTCATTGATTTACTTAAAGCTTTTGATACAGTTGACCATGATCTGTTACACTTAAAATTATCACACTATGGTATAAGAATACAATCCCTAAACTACCTAAAATCATACCTTAGCAACAGAAACCAATATGTGTACACAAATGGAGCTAGCTCCACCGCGCAAACAGTTACCGTAGGTGTCCCACAGGGAAGTGTTCTTGGCCCACTACTCTTTCTCATTTACATTAACGACCTACTAAATGTATCTCAACTACTCAAACCCATACTTTTTGCAGATGACACTACATACGTTATCTCTCACCCAAGCCCAGATACACTAGCCAAAACTGCAAATACTGAATTGCAGAAAATATCTACCTGGATGATGACCAACAAACTTACTCTCAATATTGATAAAACCTATTTTATCCAGTTTGGGAACAGAGCTACAAACGCACCACTTAACATAATGATAAACGGGTCCCCTATCACAAAACTCACAGAGGGAAAATTCTTAGGAATCCATCTTGACAGTGGCCTCAAATTTCAGACACATATACAACAAATCTCCAAGAAAGTCTCAAAGACCGTGGGAATACTATCCAAGATACGGTACTATGTTCCACAACCAGCTCTCCTTACCCTATATCACTCACTCATTTACCCCTACCTCACCTATGGAATCTGCGCATGGGGCTCTACATCAATAACTCATCTCAGACCACTAATAACACAACAAAAGGCAGCAGTTAGAATGATAACAAATTCTCACTCCAGGCAACATACTCCACCAATATTCAAAAACCTAAACTTACTCACCATACAAGACATCAATACTTTCTACTGTGCCTATTACATACATAGAACACTCTATGCAAATATTAACCCACAACTCAAACTTCTCCTTACCAATTTTAACAGGACACATGACCATAACACTAGACACAGATCACTCCTCAATGTTCCCTGTGTCCATCTAACACTATGTAAAAACTCAATGCATATAAAAGGCACGAAAATTTGGAATTCATTACCTGTCATTGCCAAAGAAACCCTACCTGTACCCCAATTCAAAACGATGCTAAAAAACCACCTTCTCACCCAAAACTAATTGCTCAATATCAAACATTCCCAGCAAAGTAGAATAATCACTTAACGTAAAAACCTGACTAATTAATTGAATGTAAAACCTGTTATGAATATTACATACTTAGCTAATTATTTCCACAACACTTACATTATAATGACCACGTAAACTAACTGCAATGCAATTAATTGTTTTAAATTGTTATCTCACTCAATTAGTTGCATTGCTACAATTAATTGATATGTTCAACTTATATTCAAACTTTATAACTTAGATATGCAACTTTACTTATTTTATAAATTATCAACCATAACTTTTTACCATGTAGTCTAGAATTAAGTATTCCTAAGAATGCCCACAATGCACAGCATATTAGGGGCTTTTGGCATGTACATCTCATTAATAACTAAGTAATAACTATGTAATAACTATGTATAACTATTTCTACCATATATAATTGTACAATGTCTCAATAAAGTATTTTATTTTATTTTATATTTTATTTTTATTTTATAAGTTAATGTCAAAAATGCTCAATGTTATTTTCCTTAAGATAATCTCAATTCCATATTACCATTACTGTAACAATCTAATATCATTATATAATAATTTAAACAGTAAAATTTCATCATATTGTAATTTTGAAAACAATTTTTAACTAGAATAAACTCAATAAATTTCTCTAATATTAAGTACATTGGTACCCCGACTTACGATATTTTTTAATTCCAGAATGCTGTTCAAGTTCCACTACCAAACGAATTTATCCCCATAAGGAATGATGTAAAATAGACTAGTCCTTTTAGACCCCCAAAATTACACTTACAAAAGCATTTAAAAAAATAAACTTACATAAAAGGGTGAGTTTGGGGACCATCGTAAGTCGGGGTACCACTGTACATAGTCTTTAAGTTACTAGAATAAGCTGCCCCTAATGCCATGGCATGTCAGTGGCTCTCCTTGCACTCAATTTACATTGTAACTACCAATACCTATGTAATCTGCAATGAAATAAAATTTACTTTACTTTACTTTACTTTACTAATACACCACACGTATATTATGTGTTGAGGACAATAGGCTAATCAGTAATGGTAATGCCAGCTTGTCTAAGGAAGTTGGTGAGATCACGTTCATTTGATATAGAAAATTGCTGACCTGTTGATACTTTTCGAACTAGTATTTTCCTATCACGAGCGAAGCACTGATGGATTTTGTTCTCAGTTTAAGTTTTCTCAACCTAAACAGAAGGTTTTGACGTTTCCTGGTTAGGCACTCATTGATGTATACTCCATTTTTCACTGTAATTGCTGATTTAATTAGGTCCTTTTTTGTATCATATGAGTGAAGTCTGATCATTATACTAGGTTTACCTTGTTTTCCTAGCAATCGTGTTTCTTTGATTTCATTACTTTGCACATTAACTCGTAGGTGGTCTTGTAATATGTTGATAGCAGTTTCCTTGCACTGGGATTGAGTTATGTCTCTGGGAATGTGATTGCTGTTTATTATAACTGCATCAGACAAGTTATCTTGTTCGGTTTTGTCATCTTGAAAATCAAGATATTCATCAAGTCGAGTGTGCATGTTGTTATTCCAGTCCTTGATTGCTTCTTCCACCTTCATATTCAGAGTTGTTATTTGATCGGTGTGACTGGTTATAGCTGTTTGTAGAGTATTTTCTGTGTCAGTATTTCCCGATGTAATCTTTCTTCAAGGTTTTGGATCTTGATCTCGAGGTTAGTTAGCTTGGATTCATATTTCACTAGTTTTGCTTTGATGTCTTTGTTTTCAGCTTCAAGGGCAATGATGTATTCCCTAATAGTATCAGGAGTAGTCATACTTTGGTGCCCAGGATGGAATCCTACGAAGCTGGTGGGGTTGGTGGGAGAGTCAGCCATGGTCGGTGTTATTGTTGTCGTCGGGACCCGGGCGGGGGTGTGGGGGGTTGTTGATGTACCGGCTTTCTGTTGTGTAGACATGTTGTGTTTCAAAGTCCTTAGCGTTGGTTTCTTGGTACTGTTGTTGGTTCCTCTGCGATTTCCGCTCATAGTATCACTTGTGAAGCTATGGGGAGGCTTCATTTCCTTTAGCTTGGGTTAGGCGTTCGTCTGGCAGCGTGGGCGATGTTTGGGTTTGCAGGGCTGTCTTCCTTAGATCTTCAATTTTGTTAAGGTTTGGGTAGCATTTCTAGTATTCTTGGGTCATTTTGTGATCTACGTGGGTTTGT
>WNWK01052048.1:0-12298 GCA_009830355.1 Cherax destructor | reverse complement strand
TTGCCCAAATTTTCTGATGAAAAACTCATCATTAAAAAAAAATTTTTTGCATCAACAATACAAATTTTAAAAAAGTTTAATGATGGGGGGGAACTGGCAATGGAAAAAATAATTAAAAAGTTCTTCAGATAAGAACCTTAGTAAACACAACTGGAACTTTTGAAAACCCGGGGAGGAACATCCCAACCATTGAAATCATTTAAATAAAAGGTGCTTTTTTAAATTTAAATTGTTTTTTTTTAAAAATTTAAAAATTTTTCCAAAAATTTTTGGGAAAAAAATATCAAAAAAATTTTGAAAGTTTATAAAAAACCCAAAACCTATAGATTTAATAATTGGTTAACTTTTAATTTGTGTTTTTTTTTAAATTTCCATAATAAAAAAAGATGGATTGGGGGAAGAATTTTTTTAATTAATTCTTTTTTCCCAAAAAGATGTTTTATTGTTTTATTGAAATGGGACAGTTTAAAAAGGGGGATTCTTTCTTTTTTTAAAAAAGGTTTCAAATCGGGAAAAATTATTCTTTTTTATTTTTTGGGGGGGTTTTTTCAAAATTACTTTGCATTAATTTTTTGTTTTAAAAAAAGACGAAATTTTTTTAAAAAAAGAATCATAAGATTAAAAATTTTTTGAGGGAAGGGGAAATTTTTTGTTTTAACTTTTTTATATCCCCCCCCCCTTTTTAAAATTTTTAAAATTTCATCGGGGGATAAATCGGGGTTTTTTTCTAAAAAAAAAAAGGGGTTTTTGTTTTCAACATTATTTTTTTTTGAAGCCCCCTTTTAAAACCCCAAACCCCAAGAGCAGCAGTTTATTTTTTTTTTTTTATCTAAAAATTTAATTTTACAAATTGTTATTTAGTGTTTTTTTTCCAATCATTTTTTAAAAATTAAATTATTAATTTTTTTGTATTTTTTTTTAAATTTTTAAAAAATTCTTCTGATTTTTTTAAAAATGATCCAACATAAAAATTTTTCCCGGGGAATAGTTTTAAAAAAGGGAAAAGATTTTTTTTTTTTCAAATTTGAAGTTTTCTTTTTCCTGTTTTTTGGGTTTTAATATGTTTTTTAAACCATAAAATCATAAAAAGGGGATCTTCATGTCAAGGAGCCCCCCCCATTTGGTAAAAGAGAAGGCAAAACTTGCCAAAAAATTTTTTTAAAAAAATCAAATTTTTTTTTTCTTTAATTAAAAAAAAAAGGGGAAAAAAAAGAAATATGATTAAAAAATTGAGAAATTTTGAAGAGTCGGGGGTATTCCATTGATGAAAAAAATCACAGTAAACAAGTGATATCAAAATATGCAGAGCACTATGAAAAATAGAAGAATTAGCGTTCTGTGATCATCATTACCAAGTGAACTATAACAGGAAACATGACAGAAGGGCTTATAGCAGGCGAGACACAACACATCACACTAATGCAAAACTACACCTACTGTGAGGTGTAGTTTTGCTAGTGTGATGTGATTGTGAGGTGTAGTCTCGCCCTATGCTTCGTCATGTTTCCTAAGTTATAGTTCCTTGATAATGTGAGTAGTCACGAAAGCTGCTTGGAATTTCTTCTATTTTTTCATAGTGGTTTTCTGCATATTTTGATATCACCTGTTTACTGTGATCTTTTGCATATATATATATATATATATATATATATATATATATATATATATATATATATATATATATATATATGAGAAAGAGAGAGAGAGAGAAACAGTCAGCAGGGACTGATACGTTACTGAACAGCTCTGCAGTGCTATTATTCACTCAGCCACAAATATTGGGCAGCCATCATTATGGGCTGGGAAAGAACCAACCAGGCTGCCCAGTGTGGCATTTGCGGCTGAGTGATAAGAGCGCTGCCTGGGAATTGACTCACCCCAGTAGCAGTATCGAGTCTCTGCTGACTACATCTTCTCTGTATATACCCTTTATATATATTATTTATTACTTATTAACACGTCGTGCCCCACCAGTGTGGGGTAGGCCTGAAAGAAAACTTCGTCATCACCTTCATCATTTCCTAATAGATATTCACTGTTGCAAATCAAAGTAACATTAACACTTCCGTCAGAGTGAAGACACTACCTTCAGACTCAGCTTGGCACATTTCGAACTTTCATGGAGCGCTACCTAGCCTGCGCCTAAAAGACTCGTTTGGCCAAACATGCCAATGCAGCTGCTGGCTGGAGCAAGATCACAAAACATCTTGCCCTTCTCGCTTAACGACTCACTGGCCTTCTTGCACTGGTTAGCCTATATTGACTCTTGAGATCTTTTATTTCCGAGGTCGACGTTGTAGGCTCTTTGCCTACTGGAATTGGGAGCTGAACCGAATGTAGCCTTCCATACACCCCCTCACATGCACTGTAGTCTCACAGTAATACACCATATATACACTCCTCAAAGTCAGCTCCTATATTCACAAAATGAACACCAATTTTTCACTTCTGAGCATTGCTTGGTAATCTCTGCACTCCTACCCCCCAAACTATGGCTCATCTGCATTATAAGACCACACATTGACCCAGAGATACGATCTCACGTCTCCAGCCTCTGTCTCAAACATTCACCGCCCATGCTTCTCACACCCACATATAAGAGCAGACATACAGCAGTCTCACACTCTCTCTTGCATGGACAAAGTTCTTTTCACAGACTCTCTGTGTACTCACTTACCTTTTTCCTCATCGTTCTATGACTCACCATTCATGTGCACCCACTAAGTCCACTCCTTAAAGTCATCTACCCATTGTTTCCTCTCCACCTGATATTCATCTATGTTACCTATTTATTTTTGTTGCAGCCATCACTTACTCTTTTCTATATCTACTTACTTTCTTTGCTTCACAACTTCTTCTTCACCCCAGCAGAAGTCATCAGCACCCCTGATAACTCTACTTTGTGCCAGACTTATCTTTTGTCCTCACACCTCTGCAATTCTTCACAACTCATCCATAAATATATTGAACAATCACAGACATCACACATCCTCACCTGTGGGGAAAATCTCCTCTCTCTGCCAGCCACACTATCCACCCCACGCTTGCACTTCCATTTGTACATTGCCTCTCTCCTAATACCTCTGTCATGCTTCCTTAAATCCATGAAGCAATTTTTTGAGTCTAAATAGTTCACCTATATATATACATATATTATTATTATACATATATATTACTTATATATATATTATATATATATATATATATATATATATATATATATATATATATATATATATATATATATATATATATATATATATATATATATATATATATATATATATATATATATATATATATATATATATATATATATATATATATATATATATATATATATATATATAGGTGAACACTATTTAGATAAGGGTAAAGAGATTTTGAGTCATTTATGGATTTAGAAAAAGGCGCATGACAGGGTGGTTAGAGGGCAATGTGGCAGATGTTGCAAATGTATAGAATAAGAGGTAAGTTACTGAAAGCAGTGAAGAGTTTTTACAAGGATAGTGAGGCTCAGGTTAGAGTATGTAGGAGAGAGGGAGATTATTTCCCAGTAAAAGTAGGGTCTTAGACAGGGATGTGTGATGTCACCGTGGCTGTTCAATATATTTATGGATGGAGTTGTGAGAGAAGTGAATGCGAGGTCTTTGCAAGAGGTGTGGGGTTGGAAAGATAAAGAATCTAACACAGTAGGAGTTGTCAGAGTTGTTCTTTGCTGATGACTCTGTGCTTTTGGGAGATTCTGAAGAGAAGTTGCAGAGGTTGGTGGATGAGTTTGGTAGGGTAAGTAAAAGAAGAAAATTAGAAGTGAATATAGAAAAGAGTAAAGTGATGAGCATAACAAAAAAATAAATAGGTAACATAAAGATTGAATATCAGATTGGAGGGAGAGAGTATGGAGGAGGTGAATGTATTCAGATATTTAGGAGTGGACGTTAGTAGATGGGTCTATGAAAGATGAGGTGAATCAGTAGAATTGATGAGGGGAAAAGGTAAGTGGTGCACTTAGGAGTCTGTGGAGTACAAAGAACTTTGTCCATGGAAGCAAAGAGGGGAATGTATGAGACTATACTTATACCAACACTCTTATATGGGTGTGAAGCATGGGTGGTGAATGTTGGAACAAGGGGAAAGCTGGAGACAGTGGAGATGTGCCGTGTCTGAGGTCAATGTGTGGTGCGAATATACGCAGATAATTCATAGTTTGGAAATTAGGAGTGAAGTGCAGGATTACCAAACTATTATCCAGAGAGCTGGAGGAGGGGTTATTGAGGTGGTTCGGACATGTAGAGAGGATGGAACAAAATAGAATGACTTTGAGAGTGTATATAATTGTATTATAATTATATGGCAGCGCTAAACCTGCAGGATTATACAGTGTAATGGGGGTGTATGGAAGGTATTCAGGCTCAGTTCAGGAACCAAGCACAGACCCAATTCCATAGATCAAAGAGCCTCTCACCAGCGTCAGGCTCGAGAGGCGTCGAGAGGCCTCCAAAAGGTATAAATCTGTGTGCAGGGAAGGCGAGTCGGCCTAGGAAAAGTTGGAGGAAGGGGGTAAAGGATGTTTTGTGTGCGGGGGGCTTGGACTTCCAGCCAGCATGCGTGAGCATGTTTGATAGGCGAATGGAGACAAAGGGTTTTTTAGGACTTGACGGGATGTTGGAGGTGAGCAAGGTAACATTTATGAAGGATTCGGAAACCGGCGGCCGGACTTGATTTCCTGGAGATGGAAGTACAGTGTCTTCACTCTGACGGAGGGGTTTTAATGTTGCAGTTTTAAACTGTAGTGTAAACACCCTCTGGAAGACAGTGAGGGGGTAAATATAAAATTTTTTTTTTTCGGGCCACCCCCTTGGTGGGATACTGAAGATGTGTTAATAAATAATAAATAATATATATAAAGGGTATATACAGAGAAAGACGGTCAAGTTTGTACTGGGACGATCAACCCCAGGACCTTGCCCACTCAGCCGCAAGGCCACATAACCGGGCAGCCTGGTGGTTCTTTCCCAGCCCATGGCTTGTGAACCAGCTGCCCAGCTTATGGGTTTTTTGGGCTAGTGGACCAGGCTGCCTGGGAATTTTTCGTCTCAGTGCGTATCGAGCCCCGCTGACTCGATCTCTCTCTCTCTTCTCATATATATATATATATATATATATATATATATATATATATATATATAATATATATATATATATATGCAAAGACCCAATAAACAGATATAAAATGAAAAAACATATAAAAAAATAGAAAATTACTATCATTTTTTAAAGGAATTATAACAGGAAACATGACAAGAAAGGCTTATATGGCGAATTACACTCATCACATCACACAACAAAACTACACCTCACAGTAGGTGTTTTTTTGTTAGGGGATGTATTGGGGGTGTGTCTCGCCCTTTAAAGCCTTTCGGTCTGCCTTTTATGTTCCTTGATTGTGGTAGTCACAGCGCGGCTTCTTTTTTTCATAGTGGTTTTTTGCTTTTTGATATCACCTTTTACTGTGATTTTTTTGCATCAATGGATACCACACGACTCTTCACAATGTTTTTTGAAGCTTCCTAATCATATTTTTTTTTTCCCCATTGTTCTTCTGCATTGATCAATCACAAAGTTTAAAAATTACAATTTTTTTAAAAGACTGTTTGAATGAACAAGTTTTGCCTAAATCTCTTTTCCAAATAGACTCCTTGACATGAGAGATCGTTTTTTGAGTTTTTTTATGAGAATTATTCTTCGAAACATATTGAAATTACTAAAATACGGAGAAAAACATTCAAAATTTGAGAAACAAAAAAATACTCCTTTTTTCAAGCTATTCCATCAGAATGGCAACATAGTATTTGGATCATTGTTATAATAAATAGAAAATTTGTAATAATCTCAAAACAAACTACAAGAAAATTAGATAATTTAATTGAATAGTGATTGGACAAAGCACGCTAATAACAATTTTGTAATTAACTTATCAGATGAAATAAAAAAAATACAACTGCTGCTCTTGGTTTCGGTTTAAGTTTTAACTTCAAAAAAAATTAATAATGTTGAAATTGCAAAACCTTTTGTAATTTAAAAACTCTGATTTATCCACTGATGAAATTAATATTAGTAAGGGGGTGGGATATAGCTCAATGTTAAAACAAAATATTCCAATTGCCCTCAAAGATTTTTAAGTCTTATGATTCACTTTTTAATAATAAAAAAATTTTCGTCTTACTAAAGCAGATAAAATTAATGCAATTGTAATTATGAAAGAAACCGATTACCAAGATAAAATGAATAACCCCTAGATGATTTTGAGACCTATTCTAAACTTAGAAAGAATCCCCTTTGAAACTGTCAACAGCAATTTCAATAAAACAATAAAACATCTATTGAAGGGCAAAGATGAATTAATTAAAAATTAACCCCCTAATCCCTCTTTACCTTTTGTATGGATTAATAAAACACACAAACCTGGTAATCCTGTTAGACCAATTATTAGCTCTATAGGTTCAGTTTCTTATAAACTTTCTAAATGGCTTGTTGATATTTTGACAAAATTGTTGGAAAAATTTCTAATTTTAATGTTAAAAACAACTTAGTTTTGTTGATAAATAACTTGACTGATTTAAATGATTTCAATATGGTTAGTTTTGATGTTACCTCCCTGTTTACAAAAGTTCCAGTTGATGATTTACTAAGGTTCTTATCTGGGAAAAACTGGTTAATTATGATTTACCATTGCCAGTTCCTACTATCATTAAAATTTTTAAAATTTTTTTATTGTTGATGCAAAATTTGTATTTAATGATGAGTTTTCCTCAGAAGTTTGGTATGGAATGGGGAAACCTCTTTTTACCTGTTCTTAGTAACTTATATATGGAATTTTTAAAACAAAATTTTAACCTTCCCTTTCCCCAATAGAGCTAAGTGGTATAGATATGTTGATGATATTTTGTGCCTTATGCCAAGGAAGTAGATATAAACCATTTCCTTGTTAAATTAAATAGCTTAGCTCATTCTATAAATTTTACTGTTGAATTCGAAGTAAAAAACCCTATGCTTCTAGATTTTTATTATAAAAATTGTTTTTTTAATTTTAAAAAAATTTAAGAACCTTAAAAATTGTTTATGTACACTATTACCTTCAATCCAAAAAGAGTTAAAGGTGGTTTTTTCTTCATGTTTGAGAATTTACGTTTTAAAAATTGAGTTAAAGGGATAAAAAAATCTAAATTTATGATATCTAATGATTAAAATAAGTAGGGAATTATAATTCTTAAATATTAGAAATTTTACAAATCCGGGGGAAAAATTTAACCCCAATCCCAAAAATATGTTGGTTCTCCTTACCATGAAACTTGGTTGATATGCTTTCCTCTAAAATTTTAATATCAAAGTTGTTTTTAAAAAAAATCTTGATACAGTAAAAAGTTTTTGAAAAAAATTTTCAAAATGCTGACGGATGTGTCTAAAAATTTCCCCTTAAAATAGCGATAAAGTTATTATGGTCAAACTGGTAAAAGTCTTGAACTAAATTAAAACAACATAAATATGCATTAGAACTGGACAAGATTCTAATGCTCTATTTATTCATGTGAGAATTTTAACCATCCAATTATTTTAAAAAATGCTGAGAAGGTATCAAGCAAGTCCATGGTTGAGAAAATATAAGAATCAGGGTTTCATTAAAAGCAGTTTTGAAAAAAAATTTGAATATTTCTTTTGGTTTATATAAATGGATTCATTTATAATTAATAATTTGGGAAGAATTTAATGAAAAATTGGACTAATCTTAATTCTTGGGAAAAGTTTCGGTCCTTTCTTTTTTTCCTCTTCACAGATCGTGCGATGTTACGCTACTGTGGGTGTAGTTTTTGTTAGTGTGATGTGATTGTGAGGTGTAGCCCGCCCCTTATTTTTCCCCTTCTTGTCATGTTTCCTTTATAGTTCCTTGATAATGTGGGGAAAGTCAAAAAGCGCTTGGAATTTTTTCTTTTTTTTCATAGTGGTTTTCTTGCATATATATATATATACCATAGCCTCGAAAGTGGAAAAAAAGGCTTCATGGAAGAATTTTTGGGATTTCTTCCTGAAGCCATTTGAATATTCCACTTTCCCTACCACCCCATGAGAGAGAGAGAGAGAGAGAGAGAGAGAGAGAGAGAGAGAGAGAGAGAGAGAGAGAGGGGGGGGGGGGGGGCGAGCTATTGTCAGGGGAAAGGGGCCCCTGCGCAAGTGCCTGCGAGATATAAATGCAATTACTGCCACAAGATGGGACGTCAAGAAGATCACTGTACTAACCAAAAAGGAACTTGTCAGACAAGATCACCAGTTCTGGAGATTTATTCTGGGAACAAACCAGCAGGATCTCAGAACTGGTGAACACACGTCACTCCCCCCTCCCCTTTTCCCCTGCTCACCAGGATTCTGTGCTTTTTTAAGATCGCAGGCTGCTTCCCCCGTGGCTGCCCCAGTGTCCTTCCCCCTTTCAAGGGCAGACACACCTATTTAGTCAAGGGGAACACAATCATGGGGAACCCCCCATCAGCATCCAAAGACAGACAAGGGTATTCACCTGGTGAAATTATTCCACTCTAAATCGACAGCATGATGAGGAACATTTTGATGTCACGATGCTAGTAACTGAATCCAGTAAAGGTAACAACTTTCTTTGCTAGACACAAGATTGCTGAGAAGTGCAGCTAACTTCACTTAACTCACATCTGTCAGCACTACATAGAACAGTGTAAATGGTCTTCTTTGTGGAAAAGGCAGTGTCACCCGGTTAATCACTGACAAGACTTGAAACAATAATTTCACTGCGTTTTTCGACTACCACTCGCTGCTTTGTGACCGTCAGTATGGCTTGTGAAAAGGTCACTGTTGCAGATCTGATTTTAAATCTCCAATTATGTGTCAGTCGCTAAGCGAAGCATATATCATCTTTCTAGTAACACTGGACATTGCTGGCGCTTTCGACCGAGTATGACACTGGTGGGACGTTTGGCAAAACTGCAAGCACTAGGAGTCTCTGCCTTGCACTATGCCTCCTTAGTGACTACTTTGTAGATCTCTAAGAGTAGTTATCAAAGGCACAGAGTCAAATAAGTGACAATCAGTGCCAGTGTTACACAGGTAAGTGTGCTTGGTCCACTGTTATGAAATGTCTACTTCAGTGACCTTCTTCACCTCATCATCCCAGAATCCCATGTCTAAACAGATGGCTGATCTCTGACATTTACTTATCCAAGAGAGAAAATGCCAGCTGCTCTCAGTTACATCAATCACCAGCTTACAGCTATATGCTTCGGGGAAAACGATGGCAGCGTTGGCATTTGCTTATGAGAAAGCACAAATGATGATGGTCTCAAGGCACCATAAAAGTAAATGCAGGAGCAGGTAAGGATGAATGGGAGTGTGACGGAACCCGGGGATGAGGTTGACATCTTGGTGTGAAATTGATTTCAAACTGACTGTGAAGAACCACGTATTAAATACTGAAACAAGGTAGGCAAGAAGCTAGCATAGTAGAGATTGCAAGACTGTACGAGGCACAAATGCGCTCACATCTTGAGTATACTCCACTTTCTAGATTCGTCTGCTTCCTGTCTCATTTGCTTCGACAGAATAGAAACAGAGCAGGACGCCTCATTGGTCGCTGGACCTGTCCTGCAGATCCGTCATTTCAGTAGAGCCTTCAAGACAGGAGGGATGGGTGGCTAAACCCGTAGAGTATAAGTCCATTGTCGTCAAGGTACCACACTTGCCTCCACTTTGCGAACAAGATGGGCAGCAAATAGCAACCACACTCTGGTTGTACCCCTTTCTTCAGAACATCACTATCTCAGATCATTCAGTCCTTGATTGACTTGAGTTTGGAACATGTTCATATGACGGAGTTTGGAACATGTCTATACAGCATAACGAAAAATTAAATCACTGGCCCAGCTGGCTCCAACACCATCATGCTTCCTGTTTGTATGTTTTATAACTATTAAAAGGCTTTCAAATAAACTGAGGCAGATAATAGTTCTAGGCTTGTAAATAAAAGCAGGAACTCTTAACTTACCCCTGTAAAAACCCTCGTGTAGAGAGAGAGAGAGAGAGAGAGAATTATCACAATAAAATATCACACACTCACCAACTAATTCTTGAGTATTATATTTTTATATTTTACATTCTCTGGGTTTCAAGTCTATCGAGTAGGCGAGGATCATTAGGCCGCATGTACCCTTTACCACCAGTCAAGAATATGTTCATTAATAAAATAATACATTAAAGTAAATCCTGTTAGGGCATATACACTGAAACATACACCTCAGTGCATACATCCTGTGTATACTTTTGTATCAGGTCCTTAACTAAAACATGGAGAGCTAATAATACACTCAGTCATCGTCAAGTCATCTACCAGTCATCGTCAAGTCATCTACCAGTCATCGTCAAGTCATCTACCAGTCATCAGTCAAGTCATCTACCAGTCATCGTCAAGTCATCTACCAGTCATCGTCAAGTCATCTACCAGTCATCGTCAAGTCATCTACCAGTCATCGTCAAGTCATCTACCAGTCATCGTCAAGTCATCTACCAGTCATCGTCAAGTCATCTACCAGTCATCGTCAAGTCATCTACCAGTCATCGTCAAGTCATCTACCAGTCATCGTCAAGTCATCTACCAGTCATCGTCAAGTCATCTACCAGTCATCGTCAAGTCATCTACCAGTCATCGTCAAGTCATCTACCAGTCATCGTCACTGTTACAACAGTAGTTGTGTAAACACAAGTATTCATTCACAACCAAATATTGTTACAACGTCGGGGAGTTACCATGTGTCTCCATCTGACCTAATTCGTCTCATCTTCGTGTGGCCAAAATCTACGTCCTTGAACTTTCTCTGTGTCCCTTGTGTCCCGTAGCTCGGTTGGTAGCGCAATTTAGCTCACACTTGGTTCGATCCCTAGTATGGGTGGAAGCATTTGGGCATGTTACCAGACTGGGTGTGGGCCCATCCTGTGCACAAAATTAATCTAAGTTGCCCAAAAAGCTTTGCATAACCAGGAGCTTACTATATAGTATGTCCTCAATGTCAGCTATGGTGTCCTGTAGCTCGATCCCTAGCGCACCAGCTCACACACTGAGGTCCGGGGTTCGAATCTCCTTCAGGTACGGCTGGAAAACATTTGGGACGTCACAAGACACCTGTTGTCCCTGTTCACCCATCAGATTAAAATGGGTACCTGGGTGTTAGTGGACTGGTGTGGGTCGCATCCTGGGACAAAACAGACCTAATTTGCCAGAAATTCTCAGCATAAATGTTGGTTTCTATATAGTAGTATGCCAGTGATGTCAGCTGGGGCTGTATAAATAAAAAAAAAAAGGGACAATACCGTGACTGGAACAATAAAAACATATAAAAAAAGAGGAGCTTACGACGACGTTTCGGTCCGACTTGTCCTTTATTTTATTTGCCTTTTCCCTCCATATGTGTTCTTGTCCAACCCCGCGGGCCCCAGTTTTATTGCAGTGCTCCTTTCCCAGAATATAACTCCACTACTACTACCACTCCACTTACTACCTCCATATTACCCCACTTTCTTGTCCCCCCCCCGTCTGCCTGCCTATAAATACCCCTTCCCCGTCCTGTGTGTTAGTGTGACTTTGTAAAAAGGTCCAAGTCGGCCGAAACGTCGTCGTAAGCTCCTCTTTTTTATATGGGGGTTGTGTGTGTATAGGGGGGTATACTTGTAATGTACTTGTAGTAAATAGAGATTTATTACATTAAAGAAGAGAAGTTGCAGAGGTTGGTGGATGAATTTGGTAGGGTATGTAAAAAAAGAAAATTGAAAGTGAATATAGGGAGTAAGGTGTGAGGATAACAAAAAAAATTTGGTGACGAAAGATTGGGTATCAGATTGGAGGGGAGAGTATGGAGGAGGTGAATGTATTCAGATATTTGGGAGTGGGCTGTCAGCAGATGGGTTAGAAGGATGGGGGAATCATAGAATTGATGAGGGGGAAAAAGGGGGAGTGGTGCACCCCCGAGTCTGTGGAGAAAAAAACTTTTTTCCCTGGAAATTAAGAGGGAATGTTGGGGATAGTTTTTCCAACCTTTATATGGGTGTGAAGCATGGGTGATGAATGTTGCAACGAGGAGAAGGCTGGGGGGGAGTGGAATGTCATGTCTGGGGGGCAATTTTGGTGTGAATAAATGCAGAGAATTTGGAGTTTGGAAATTAGGAGGAGGGGGGGATTACCAAAACTATTATCCAGGGGAGCTGAGGGGGGGGGGTTTTTGAGGTGGTT
>WNWK01052047.1:0-12299 GCA_009830355.1 Cherax destructor | reverse complement strand
CTACATCCAGCTGTTTTTCCCTTTAAAAATTTTATCCTCCTGGCTGATGCAGAAATTTTGTTTCCCCTCTCTTCATCAAAAACATTTCCCTAAAAATTTTCCCTGCCATCTTCCCAATACCTGAACCCCCCATCTCTCCCCTATTCTGTTTTAACTGTCAAATCCATTCTTTCCCCTGGCTTTCTTAACCTTTTTTATCAAAAATTTTATTCGGGAGAAAAATTTGTTGACAGTGCCTCACCCACTTATCTTTTTTCTCCTTCTGCATCCCTCACCACTCTCTTCACCTTTTTTTGTACATATTCCCCACCCTTCATATTCTGTTTGAAAAAATTTTCTTTGAACCTTTTTTTTTTTACCCTTTTTTATTTCCCCCTCCCCCCTTTTTCCCCCCCTTGAAACCCCCATAACCAAAAACTTCTGCCCCTATTCTAACACTCCCTTTTTAAAAAACTATCCCCCCCCTCTTCAACCCCCATCAAATTCCTTCATTGCCCACCTTTCTCCAACAGTTATTTATATCTCACCCTAACTTCCTCCTCCCTTAGTTTAAAAAAAATTTTCACCTCTCTCTTCTTTTTGCCATTTTACTTTTGCTCCATCTACTTCTTACTCTAATTGTGCTACAACTAAATAATGACCCAAATATTTTTGCCCTCAAAAACTGACATCCTGCAGTCTCCCCATAAACCCATTTATCCACAAATACAAACCCAACAAACTATTTCATTATTTATATCACATCTTGTTCTTATTTTCCTCTTTTTTTAAAAAATATTTTTTAATTCCCAAACCTTTTCAAACATAATTAAATTTAAAAGGGCTCCCATTTTCATTTTTCCACACCCCAAACTTACCTACTCTTCCCCCAAACTTTTCCACGTTTTGGTCCCCACCTACTCTCCGGTTCAAACCCCCACCACTCACTCAACATCCCCCAAAAATCTCTTTCTTCTACACATCTCTTTCCCCAATTTTGCATAAACACTCACTATCCCCACTTTTCCCCCCCCTTTTTTTTTCCCCAAATAACCCTTTGGGGTTTTATATACAGGGCCCCTCGCATTAACACCCAAAAAATCCCCCTATTATGTAATTTTTGTTCAGGGGGCCCCGGTGGTTGGGGGGTTAAACTCTCCCCTTCACACAGGGAGGGGGGGTTGGCCCCAGGTGGCTTTCTACTTTTTTTCCTTTACACCTGTTGTCATGTTCACCTGGCAGCAAATAAGTCCGGGGAGTTAGTCGACTGGGGTGGTCGCATCCGGGGGGACAAGTTTAAAGGGCCCCCAAAATGAAATAAGACAGGGGCCCTGAGGGCCCCCTGACTTTTTTGGGGTTATCCTGGGTGGCTAACCCTCCTCAAAAATCCAAGAAATCATCTTTTTTGTAAGTGTTTTTAATAAGTGTTTTTTTGGGGGGTCTGAAAGGGACTAATCTAATTTACATCATTCCTTAGGGGAATAAATTCGTTTGGTAACGGCACTTGAAAAATTCTGGAATAAAGGGAATGTTCAAATGGCGGTCCATTAATTTATATTTCCCTTTTTTCCTGCCATAACTGACCCTTAAACATTATTTTCCTTCCCCTTCCTTGGCTCTATTGGGAACCCCTGACCTAACCCCATTTATTTTTTTTCCCTTAAAACTCTCCTCCCCCATCATCTTATTTTCCCTTAGGCCGGGGACACCCAGTTTCTTTTTCATTCATAACATCCACAATCATCCACATAACATACAATCATCCCCAAAAAAGGTTTTTTTTATTTGTATTAAACTTTTATGAGAAAAAAGGTTACTTAAAACCCCCCCCCTTCCCGACATTTAAGTTGACTTTCACAACATGCATGGGTTACGGAGGAAAAAATTCTTATTCCACTTTTCCCCTTTGGGTATGAAAGGAAAATAATAAGAAAAAAACTATTAAGAAAAAAAAAAACTTAGGCGGTGTGTATACATAAATATGTACATACAGTGAACCCCCCGGGGTTCACGGCGCCGGGGCTCGGCCAAACGGGGTTCCCCGGGTTTTACAAAATTTGGGCTGGATTGGCGGCCACCGGGGGTTCGGCCCAGTCGGCTATCCGTCCCAAACGCGTGAGCGGGTTTCCCGTGGCCCAGCTGGCGCCCCGGGACTCAGTGTTTTGTTTAAGCGGGAACACACCCACCCCCACCCACGCATTCATACCATATACAGGGGACCTCGATTAAATATTTTTTTTTTGAAATGCTGTTCAAAAACCATTATAAACAATTTCCCCCTAAGGAATAATGTAAAATAGACTGGGCCTTTTTTCCCAAAAAAAAATATTTACAAAAAATTTAAAAATAAACTTACATAAAAAGGGGATTTGGGGACCATCGTAATTTGGGGGACCCTGTATATTGTTTATTCCCGGTTTTTTTGTGCTTGCAACTGCTAAATATATGCCACCAGGGCCCCAAGAAAGCTCCCAGTGCCAAACCTGTGGGAAAAAAATGCAGGGAGTGAACATTCATGCAGGGGGTGGATTACAGGGGTGAGCAAGGATGCAGGGAGTGTAGAGGGTAGGGAAGGGGATGCAGGGAGTGTGCAGGGATGCAGGGGGTGCAGGGGGTCAGGGGGGTGTAGGGGGATGCAGGGGGGTATGCAGGGATGCAGGGGGTGTGCAGGGGGTGCGGGGGGGGTGCAGGGGTGCAAAGGGGGGCAGGTGGGGGGGTGTGAGGGGTAGGGGGTGCGGGATGCAGGGGGTGTGCAGGGATGCAGGAAGGGTTTTCAGGGGTGCAGGGGGGTGCAGGATGCAGGGGGTGTGCAGGGAGTGAGCAGGGGAGGGGGGTGTGCGGTGCAGGGGGGGCAAGGATGGGGGGTGTGCAAAGGGTGCAGGGAGTGAGCAGGCATGGGGTGTTGCAAAGGGTGCGGGGGTGCAGGGATGCGGGAGGTGTGGGATGCGGGGGGGAGGCGCAGGAGTGTGTAGGCATGCAGGGGTGTAGATTTACAGGGGTGGATTTATGCGGGGGGTGTACCATTTATGCGGGGTGGATTTATGGGGGGTTGGGGATTCAAAAAAAAGCCAGTCCCCCCCAAAGCGGGCCTGCAGTGTTTGGAAGGGGGTTCCCCCCTTCCCAAAAACTGAGGGACCACCCTCTCCTCCCCCGTTCTCCCACATCAACAACCTTTTAATAAATGTAAATGACATGTTATTGTACTATTTATTTCTTAATTTTTTTAAAAATTGTTTTAATTTAATGTCAAAAATTTAAAAAAAATTTTATTTTAAAACTTTTGGATGTCTGGGACGGGTTAATTTTATTTCCATTATTTTTATGGGGGAAAAGAATGGGTTCGACCAAACCGGGGGCGCGGGCCCCCTTTACGGTTGGGAAGGGGCTCATGTACATGTACATTTTGGTGACCTAATTTAAATAAAAATAGTAAGATATCTGTTATATTGTGGTTATGAGACAGAAAAAAAGACATCGCACTCCTCCATCCGTAAAACAAATCATGTACGGTTTCTTCTTACCCCGGAGCATGCAGGGAGTGTGGGCATGCAGGGAGTGTAGCAAAGATGGCAGGGGTGGCAAGATGCAGGGAGTGTGGCAGGGATGCAGGGAGTGTGGCAGATGCAGGGAGTGTAGCAGGGATGCAGGGGCATAGCAGAGGGATGCAGGGAGTGTAGCAAGGGTCCAAGGGAGTGCTTAGCAAGGATACGGGAGTGTAACAAGGATGCAGGAGTGTAGCAAGGATGCAGGAGTGTAGCAAGGATGCAGGGAGTGTAGCAAGGATGCAGGGAGTGTGGCAAGGATAGGGAGTAGCATTACTTCGTTCCACAGCCCTCATTATTTACCATTCCTAAACCATACCTCCTAACTAATCCCTAGTTTAAAGCCCTAACAACATCCTCAACTGAGCTAGCGAGAAATCACTACACCTTCCCTGGATAAGTGAACCCCATCCCTGGCATACATGTCATTTCGGCCATAGAAGTGGTCCCAGTTGTCAATGAATGGGACTGCATTATCCTTACAGTGTTTGTCCAGCCAGCAATTTATACCAATCGCTCTGGACAGCCATTCATTTCCAACACCCCTTCTTGGCAAAATGCCACATATAACAGGGCTCCCTCCCTTCTTCCTAATGATGTCTATTGCTGCCTTATACCTACTAACTAAATCCTCACTTCTACGCTTGGATACATCATTGCCTCCAGCACTGAGGCAGATAATAGGATTGATCCCATTACCATGCATGATGTTGTCAAGCCGGCTAACAATGTCTTCCATCCCAGCCCCAGGAAAGGACATAGGCAAGTACTGGTTTTCGAACAGAGTTGTAGATGCGTGGAACAATCTTCCGATTAGAGTGATAGAGGCTAGGACCTTGGGTGGCTTTAAAAAGAGATTGGACAAATATATGAATGGGAGGGGCTGGGTTTGATTGGTGTCGTGGGTGCAGGAGTGAATTCTTAGGTAGTGGTGGTTTTGATAAGGACCTGCCTTGTATGGGCCAGTAGGCCTTCTGCAGTGTTCCTCCATTCTTATGTTCTTATGTTCTTATCTGTCAAGCAGAAGGCCCTATCCATATATCTAACTTGGCTATCCCCAACAACAACAATGTTTTTACCTTCCTTGGTACAGTTCGTCGTGACGTTCCCAGTAGTCGACTCACATTCGTCTGGTAGCACAGAAAAGGAGTTCGAAGTTTCCACAGCAGTCTCTTTCTTCTTCGTCGTTACTACTTCTCCATTTGTCTTCTTGATCTTCAACTTCGTCCCATGCTGTCCGGCCACTGCCCAGGTTCCCTTCTTGACCTGAGGACTCACAACAGGAGGACTACTACGAATCCTCTTGTTTTCCTCCGTCAATCGCTGTATCTCAAGCTTCGCTACCCTCAATTCCTCCTTAAGCTGCTGGTAAAGTTGCTCAATAGGGGGCATCTTGATTCAGTCCACAGGGAGTACTCTAGACACGTCTTCACTGAGCTAAGAACAGGTCACCACTATGAGCAACTGCTTGTTACTACCAACAATATCAAAACCTACAAGAATCTCCGAGACTAGTACCTCATTACTAGACCACATCTGGACTAATACTATAGCCCCTCTAAAATCAGGCATCATCACAGACAACACCACAGACAACTATCCGACCTTTCTCATAACTAATCTTGGTAAATTGCCCCTAGATATTACAAAAGTTACCTTCAGACTATATAATGAGTCAGCTGTAAATAACTTTATAACAGCTATGATTAACATTGACTGGCATAATGAGTTAGAAACATATACAGATACTAATGAATGCATCAAGAATTTCCTTAACAAAACCCACCACCTCTATAACAAACATTGCCCTAAAAAAACTAAACAGATCACAGCTAAGAGACTTAACAATCCCTGGCTAACACCCAGCATCCTTAAATCCATTAACAAAAGGCACCAATATGAAAAACAATACAGAAGGGGTCTAATAACCAGAGAACAATCCAAACGCTACTCATCAACCCTTACCAGCCTGATAAGGAGATCAAAAAAATTGTATTATGAGAACAGACTCCAGAACATAAAAGGTGATATGAAAAAAACCTGGAAGACCCTATCTGCAATTCTAGGAAATAATAAGATAGCGAAAAACAACACCATCAAATTATCAAGAGCAGATGAACCCCTACTCTCACCTACTGAGACAGCAAACAGACTTAATGTTTTCTTCTCCACCATAGGAAAGAATCTAGCGAGTAAAATCCCAAGCTCAAACACCCGTCCAACAGACTACCTCACAAACACCTACCCTAATACGCTATTCCTAGCTCCTACCAACCCAATTGAAGTCTCGCTCATAATCAACACCCTTAAAAACAAGGCAGGAGACATAAACAGCCTACCAACTTTTATGTACAAAAAGCTTCACAGGTACTGTCACCAATTATAGCAACACTATTCAATAAATCCATTGAAGCCTCTACCTTTCCATCAATTCTCAAAATAGCTAGGGTCACCCCGATCCACAAAGGAGGTGATCAAACAGACCTGAATAATTATAGACCAATTTCTAATTTACCATTGCTTTCTAAAATCTTCGAAAAATTAATTCATAGACAAATCTATTCCTACCTCGTCTCACACAATGTACTCAACCCCTGTCAATTTGGATTCAGGACAAACAAGAGCACAAACGATGCTATTACGCACATGTTGGAGTTAATATATACAGCACTTGAGAAAAAAGAAGTCCCACTGGGAATCTTCATTGATCTCCGCAAAGCTTTTGATACAGTCGACCATGATTTACTGCTCACAAAATTAGCACACTATGGTATAAGGGGGCACCCACTCAACTACCTAAAATCATACCTCACCAACAGAAGCCAATACGTGTACACAAATGGAGCGAACTCTTCCACACAACCAATTACAGTCGGTGGTGACCTGTTCTTAGCTCAGTGAAGACGTGTCTAGTGTACTCCCTGTGGACTGAATCAAGATGCCCCCTATTGAGCAACTTTACCAGCAGCTTAAGGAGGAATTGAGGGTAGCGAAGCTTGAGATACGGCGATTGACGGAGGAAAACAAGAGGATTCGTAGTAGTCCTCCTGTTGTGAGTCCTCAGGTCAAGAAGGGAACCTGGGCAGTGGCCGGACAGCATGGGACGAAGCTGAAGATCAAGAAGACGAATGGAGAGGTAGTAACGACGAAGAAGAAAGAGACTGCTGTGGAAACTTCGAACTCCTTTTCTGTGCTACCAGACGAATGTGAGTCGACTACTGGGAACGTCACGACGAACTGTACCAAGGAAGGTAAAAACATTGTTGTTGGGGATAGCCAAGTTAGATATATGGATAGGGCCTTCTGCTTGACAGATAGGAGTAGGAGACAGAGGGTTTGCTTTCCTGGGGCTGGGATGGAAGACATTGTTAGCCGGCTTGACAACATCATGCATGGTAATGGGATCAATCCTATTATCTGCCTCAGTGCTGGAGGCAATGATGTATCCAAGCGTAGAAGTGAGGATTTAGTTAGTAGGTATAAGGCAGCAATAGACATCATTAGGAAGAAAGGAGGGAGCCCTGTTATATGTGGCATTTTGCCAAGAAGGGGTGTTGGAAATGAATAGCTGTCCAGAGCGATTGGTATAAATTGCTGGCTGAACAAACACTGTAAGGATAATGCAGTCCCATTCATTGACAACTGGGACCACTTCTATGGCCGAAATGACATGTATGCCAGGGATGGGGTTCACTTATCCAGGGAAGGTGTAGGATTTCTCGCTAGCTCAGTTGAGGATGTTGTTAGGGCTTTAAACTAGGATTAGTTAGAGGTATGGGTTTAGGAATGGTAAATAATGAGGGCCAAAATATTGATTCAGGCTTTGATATCATAAATCATAACAATAACAGTAATCGAGTGACACAGGGTAATGATAGTAACAGAAATTGTGTAAAACAAAAGCTGAAAAAGGTTCACAAGAAGATACATATCAATGTATTTTATACTAACTGTCGAAGCGCCAGAAATAAAATTAACGAATTACGTTTGGTAGCATGTTCTAGGAACTTTGATGTCATTGCAATAACTGAAACATGGTATAATACCTAGAGTCGGGATATGATTGCTGAGTGTCATATTCAGGGGTTTAAGTTGTTCCATGTAGATAGATATAATGGGAAAGGGGGTGGAGTTGCATTGTATGTACGAGAAAATATAAATTGCTGCATAAAAACAGGCATAAAAATAGATGGATCATTAACAGAATCTGTTTGGGTAGAGTTTCTAGAATGCAAAATGGAACTTAGTCAGCAATTAACGAATGTGTTTAATACGTCCATCCTAACTGGTGTTGTGCCAGAGATGTGGAAGATGGCTAATGTAGTTCCTATATTCAAATCAGGGGATAAGTCCATTCCATCAAATTACCGTCCAATAAGCCTCACATCTATAGTAGGCAAATTATTAGAATCAATTATAGCTGATATTATCAGTAGTCACCTTGAAGAACATAATTTGATTAATGAATCTCAGCATGGGTTTACGAGAGGTCGTTCCTGCCTGACAAATTTACTGACGTTTTTCAATAAAACATTTGAGGCAGTAGACAGTGATAAAGAATATGATATAGTTTACTTGGATTTCAGTAAGGCCTTCGATAGAGTACCTCACAAGAGACTCTTAAGAAAGGTGGCAGCTCATGGTATAGGAGGTAAAGTTCAAGCATGGATAGAGGCATGGCTTACCAATAGAAAGCAGAGAGTTTCCATTAATGGGGTCAAATCTGAATGGGGATTTGTCACTAGTGGCGTTCCACAAGGATCAGTTTTGGGCCCATTGTTGTTCATAATTTACATAAATGACCTTGATGAAGGAATTGCAAGTGACATGAGTAAATTTGCTGATGATACAAAAATAGGCCGTATAATTCATTCTGAGGAGGATACTAGTGAACTCCAGGAGGATTTGGATAAATTAATGTCTTGGTCTGAAAAGTGGCAGATGAAGTTCAATGTGGACAAGTGTAAGGTGCTAGTCGTTGGTAATGAAAATATCCCTCGAATTTATAAACTAGGTGAAGTTGAGCTTGATCATACAGAATGTGAAAAAGACCTGGGAGTCATGGTAAGCAGAAATCTAAAGCCAAGACAACAGTGCCTAAGTGTGCGCAATAAGGCTAACAGATTACTAGGATTTATTTCAAGAAGTATAAGCAACAGAAGTCCAAAAGTTATTTTACAGCTCTATACATCACTAGTGAGACCTCATTTGGATTATGCAGCTCAGTTTTGGTCTCCTTACTACAGGATGGATATAGATTCATTGGAGAACATACAAAGAAGAATGACTAAAATGATTTACAGTATAAGAAATCTCCCGTATGAAGATAGACTTAGAGCATTGAATCTCCACTCTCTGGAGAGACGTAGAATGAGAGGAGATATCATCGAGGTGTACAAGTGGATGATAGGCATAAACAAAGGAGATATTAATAAAATACTGAGGATATCGAACCAAGTAAGAACGAGAAATAACGGATTTAAATTGGATAAATTTAGATTTAGAAAGGACATAGGCAAGTACTGGTTTTCGAACAGAGTTGTAGATGCGTGGAACAATCTTCCGAGTAGGGTGATAGAGGCTAGGACCTTGGGTGGCTTTAAAAAGAGATTGGACAAATATATGAGTGGGAGGGGCTGGGTTTGATTAGTGTCGTGAGTACAGGAGTAAATTCTTAGGTAGTGGTGGTTTTGATAAGGACCTGCCTTGTATGGGCCAGTAGGCCTTCTGCAGTGTTCCTCCATTCTTATGTTCTTATGAGTCCCTCAAGGAAGTGTCCTGGGGCCACTCCTATTCCTCATTTACATAAATGACCTACCGAATGCATCACAACTACTCAAACCCATTTTATTTGCAGATGACACAACATATGTCTTCTCTCACCCAAATCCAGTTATACTGGCCAACACTGTTAATGCCGAATTACAGAAAATATCAACATGGATGACGACTAACAAGCTTACTCTCAATACTGACAAGACCTACTTCATACAGTTTGGAAGCAAAGCCACAAATGTTCCACTTAACATAACACTTAATGGTACACCCATCACAGTAGCCTTAAATTCCAAACACATATACAACAAATTTCCAAGAAAATCACGAAGACAGTAGGCATATTATAAAAGATACGCTATTATGTACCTCAATCAGCTCTCCTTGCACTATATCATTCACTTATCTACCCGTATCTCACCTATGGAATCTGTGCATGGGGATCAACAACGTTAAATCACCTTATACCACTCATAACACAACAAAAGGCCGCAGTCAGAATGATAACAAATTCCCACTCTAGACAGCATACTCCACCAATATTCAAAAGTCTCAAACTACTCACCGTAAAGAACATTCATACTTACTCTTGTGCCTACTACATATATAAAACTTTACACTCTAATATAAACCCTCTGCTCAAAACTCTCCTCACCAACTTTAATAGGACCCATGACCACAACACACGACACAGATCACTTTTTGATATACCCCGTGTTCATATCAACCTATGTAAAAATTCTATGCACATAAAGGGCCCCAGAATCTGGAATTCATTACCAGTAAATATTAAGATAATCTTGTCTGAAAATCAATTTAAGGCTCAACTCAAAAACCACCTACTCACCCAAACCTAAATGATCAAACTATAAACTACTTTGAAAAATGCTCATTGTTACTTTCCTATACGATAATCTCAATTTTTAATAATATGTTATTATTATGTTACCCCCTACTCATATTATAAGTTAATGTCAAAAATGCTCAATGTTATTTTCCTTAAGATAATCTCAATTTTATATTATCATTCAAGAATCTTAACACCTGTAACAATCTAAGATCTAATATCTTTATATAATAATTTAAACAGTAAAATTTCATCATATTGTAATTTTGAAAATAATTTTTAACTAGAATAAACTCAATAAATTTCTCTAATATTAAGTACATAGTTTTTAAGGACTAGAATAAGCTGCCCCTAATGCCATGGCATGTCAGTGGCTCTCCTTGCACTCAATTTACATTGTAACTTCCGATACCCATGTAATCTGCAATGAAATAAAATTTGTTTGTTTGTTTGTAATATAACCGCTGGACTTCTGTTGCTTACACTTCTTGATATAAATCCCAGTAATCTATTTGCTTTATTTCTTACGCTTAGGCATTGCTGACTTGGTTTGAGGTTGCTGCTTACCATAACCCCCAGATCCTTTTCGCATTCTGTACGGCTGAGTTCAACATTATTAAGCTGGTAGGTGCTAGGGTTATGAACATTCCCGAGCTTTAGAACTTTGCATTTATCTACATTGAACTGCATCTGCCATTTTTCTGACCAGGAATTGAGTTTGTCTAAATCCTCCTGAAGTTCCGTGACATCTACGTCTGAATCGATTATCCTACCTATCTTCGTGTCATCAGCGAATTTGCTCATATCACTAGTAATTCCCTCGTCAAGGTCATTTATATATATTATAAACAACAACGGGCCCAAAACCGATCCTTGTGGAACGCCACTTGTTACAGAAACCCACTCAGATTTAACCCCATTAATGCACACCCTCTGCTTCCTATTGGTGAGCCATGACTCGATCCATGAAAACACTTTTCCTCCAATGCCGTGAACAGCCACTTTCTTTAACAGTCTCTGATGTGGTACTCTATCAAAAGCCTTACTAAAATCCAAATAAACAATATCGAATTCTTTATCATGATCAACTGCCTCAAAAGCCTTACTGAAAAAAGTTAATAAATTAGTTAGGCAGGAACGGCCCCTGGTGAATCCATGTTGAGTATCATTAATCAAATTATGCCTATCGAGATGGCTTCTTATGTTATCCTTTCTAAATCTAACTTGAATCCATTATTGTGGGTTTTCTCTTGGAGAGATACCCTCAAGACCTTATTTATATTTATGTCCCTCATTCTATTCAAGATTGATGGACTGACAACATCGACTCAAGATTGAGGGACTGACCACCTCATACTCCTGTTCTTCACGATTCTCCTTTGTATGGACTGATGAAGCCACTGTGTGGCGAAACGTTTCCTCAATAAAGATACACAAGTGTTGCATATGTGTCTAATTCACAACAGTGCCTAAGTGTGCGCAATAAGGCTAACAGATTACTAGGATATATTTCAAGAAGTATAAGCAACAGAAGTCCAAAAGGATTAGTTAGAGGTATGGGTTTAGGAATGGTGAATAATGAGGGTCAAAATATTGATTCAGGCTTTGACATCATAAATCTTAACAATAACAGTAATCAAGTAACACAGGGTAATAATAGTAACAGAAATTGTGTAAAACAAAAGCTGAATATGAAAAAGGTTCACAAGAAGATACATCTCAATGTATTTTACACTAACTGTCGAAGCGCCAGAAATAAAATTAACGAATTACGTTTGGTAGCATGTGCTGGGAACTTTGATGTCATTGCAATAACTGAAACATGGTATAATATAAAGAGTCGGGATATGATTGAGTGTCATATTCAGGGGTTTAAGTTGTTCCATGTAGATATATATAATGGGAAAGGGGGTGGAGTTGCATTATATGTACGAGAAAATATAAATTGCTGCATAAAAACAGGCATAAAAATAGATGGATCATTAACAGAATCTGTTTGGGTAGAGTTTCTAGAAGGTCAAGAAAAACTGATTGTAGGTGTAATATACCGACCTCCAGGCTTGGATCACGATAGAGGAGACTTCTTTGGGACGAAATTGTTAGGGCTTCTAGACACAATAACGTAGTGATAGTAGTGGATTTTAACTTTAGTCAAA
>WNWK01052046.1:0-12299 GCA_009830355.1 Cherax destructor | reverse complement strand
TTCTTTCATTAATAATGGCTCCATTTGGCAAATAGGTAAATAAGTTACTTCCGAGATAATGGCAGAACGCGCGCAGCCCGAGTACTCTGGAAAAAAAATCTTGTAAAAACGTTTGTTTTTTCCTTGTTTCATCATTTACGAGTGTACTATACAGTTTACCATCGCTAGATTAGTTTTCTCATAACAGGATGTGAGAATGAGAAATAATGCTAAGGCGATTTACCCTCCCACTACCAGCCGATAGACCGCATATTATGCCACATAATATTTATTCTGGTGTGTTTTTTATGTTTCTATGCTATTATTATGTTTATGTCATAATAGATCAATTGTAGTAAGTAAATAAACATTATTATTGATATTAGCGTAAGAAAAGAACAATTTGTTGGCTGGTGTGGCTGGCCGCCACATCGAATTTATGACCTGTCAGCACTTCTTATCTGAGAGGGCCAGAGAAGGCTTCTGATTGGTTCTCAGGCCATATTAGCCCGCCCACTCTCCTATGCTCTCAAATGGTGAATTTGTATTATATTAGAGAAAAATATAAGAAATTGATAGAAAAAAAAAATTTTTTTTGCCTCGTCAGCGCATGCCATGACAGACGCCGACACCTTACCTGTTACAAATTACTATAATTCCTTGTAGAAACATTGTATAATGCTGATAATTATACGAGGGTGATGCCAGAAAGATCAGCTATTTTTTGGTAAAAACACTCAATTTTCGTATTTTTTCGATTTTTTTTTTTCTCAGCGCGCTCAGCTGCATACTCTAGTATGGGCCTGACGTACACGGTGTACAGTGTCTTGAACGATTCCTTACTAAGGTATCGGAACGCTATTCTCAGGTTTGCCAGTCGCCCGTATGCTGCAGCAGTTTCTGGTTGATGTGGCTTCGGAGACGTGCTTGGTGTTATACTCACCCCAAGATCTTTCTCCTTGAGCGAGGTTTGCAGTCTTTGGCCACCTAGCCTGTACTCTGTCTGTGGTCTTCTTTGCCCTTCCCGATCTTCATGACTTTGCATTTGGCGGGGTTAAATTAAGCCATGGACCAGGTGTCCAGCGTGTGTCGTGTGTGTCGTGTCTGTCTGTCTGTCTGTCTTTTTGTCCTTGTGTGCGCATGCAAACATACTTATATGAATACACATACCTACATAAATATTTTTATGTACATAATGTTCATTCATTTGTTTATTTCCATATTATGCATATTATTCTTTTGCAGGTGTTACATACATCAAATTTTCCAAAACATCAGAAGCAGCGCTTGCTATGGAAGAGATGAATGGTCGTTGTATTGGAGGCCATCCAAGACCCCTCAAAGTTCTCATTGCTCACAGGTAATAGTCTAATTTATTTCTTTAATTCTTAGATAAGAATTTTTGGATGCATGAAAGGAAATTCTGTAATTGTTTTTATCGTACTGTAAACCTTTTAACATTTTCTTGTCGTACCTGAAAGGAAACATGAATAAAGTTTTCTTACTCTCAGTGCAAAACTTAAACTACTGGAACAGTTATTAAAAAAAGTAAATGAGTGGGATTTTAGTTAAAACAAACTGGTGGAAGGAGGGAAGGGTATATAGGCTCTTTGAAGAAAATAGTTCAGTTGACCTTCAGTTAACCCTTTTGGGATCGGTCCCATAGTTCTGCTTTGAAGCCGGGACGGTTCCGTGGTTCTATGCCACTAGTTCAGCTCACTCGGATAAGCTGTGAGTGGTAAATTTGGGCCTAGATATGAGATAATGGGTCTGTGTGGTAAGTGTGCACCATATAAAAAATTCCTGCAGCAAGTGGTGAATAATGGGGAAAAATGCAACCATGTTTTTGGTTTAAAGGGTTTGGCTTTTGCGGTGTATTTTTGTATGAGTTTTATGAATTATTGGTCTCATTTAGTAAAATAGAGGATATATTACAGAGAGAGATTTTGATTGGTTGGACTGAAAGTAGATTGAAATTGAGCTCAAAGTTGTGGAAATGTTAGATTTTTGCCGATACATATTCCAAAGTACAGTGGACCCTCATTATTCGAACACTCCAAAACTCGCCCTGTTATGTAAGTTTATTATTGTAAGTGCTTTTAGAAGTTATTTTTGGAGGTCTGAAATGGACTAATCTAATTTACATCATTCCTTATGGGAATAAATTTGTTTGGTAACAGCACTTGAACAGCATTCTGGAATGAAGAATGTTCAAATAGCGAGGGTCCACTGTACATAAATAATATCATTCGTCCAATATGTGTCCAGCTGGCTAGTCTAATACACATTTAGGAATTCACTGACATTATTTATACAATTACAGTCATCCCTTGGTTTTCAATTTTAATCCGTTCCAGATGGATCAGCTAAAACCAAAATCAGCGAAAACCAAAAGTATTTTCCCCATAAGAAATAATGGAAATTCAATTAATCTGTTCCAGAAACCCAGAAGTTTGGAAAAAAAAATTTGGGGGCCTTAAAGATAGATTTACATGCACAAATAAATGAACTCTATGTGGCACTTACCTTTATTGAAGACTGATGTTGCTGGATGGAAGAGAGGGAGGAGGGGAGAAGGAAGAGACCCTATTTTTTGGAAGGGGAATCCCCCTCTATAAGGACTCTAGGTACCAAGTCCTCATCTGGGGTCACTTCCCTTCTTTGTCTTTTAATCCCACTAGGACCAGCTTGAGAGTCACTGCACACCTGTAGCACTAAATATCTGTCCAGAGAGCTCTGTGTCTGATGGCTCTTTAAAATGTCCCTAAAATGGGACATGGCATTGTTATTGTAAAAGTAGCCAGCCCGAATTGCAACATCTTTCTCAGGGTGATGTTCCTCCACAAATGAATGCACCCTACTCCACATTGCACAGATCTCCTTAATCTCTGAAGAAGGCACCTTACATCTCTCTTCGTCCACTGAAGCAATTTCCTGAGTTGTGGTTTGATGTTGTTGCAGCTCAAGCTCTTGCAGCTCTTCAGTGGTTAGATCTTCATTGCGGTCCTCCACCAACTCTTCCACATCCTCTCCACTCACATCCAACCCCATGCAATTCCCCAATGCCACAATACTTTCCACAACTTCCATAGGCTCCTCAGGGTCATCCCCAAACCCTTCAAAATCCCTCTCTGGGACACAATCTGGCCACAACTTTCTCCAAGCAGAGTTCATCGTCCTGGAAGTCACTCCCTGCCAAGCTTTATCTATAAGGCCTATGCAATGGAAGACATTGAAGTGATCCTTCCAGAACACTCTTAGGGTAAATGCAGTCATTGGTCATATCAAAGCACCTTTGAAACATTGCTTTGGTGTACAGTTTTTTGAAGTTTGCAATGACCTGCTGGTTCATGGGCTGGATGAGAGGAGTGGTGTTAGGAGGCAAGAACTTCACTGTTACAAATTTGAAATTCTTAGACATTTGGTCTTCCAAGTCTTGAGGATGAGCAGAAGCATTGTCCATTACCAGGAGGCACTTAAGTGGCAATTTATTGTCCAATAGATATTTCTTCACACTGGGGCCAAACACTTGATTAAATCATTCCAGGAAAATTTCCCTAGTGACCCATACCTTAGCATTAGACTTCCAAAACACACAATTTGCTCTTGTCAACACTGTATTTCTTGAACACACTGGGATTTTCTGAGTGATACACCAGTAAAGGCTTCACTTTGAAATCCCCACTAGCGTTACCACACAACATTAGAGTTAGCCTGTCTTTCTTAGTCTTGTGTCCTGGCATTGCCTTTTCCTCCTATGTGATGTAGGTCTTCCTTGGCACTTTCTTCCAAAAGAGGCCTGTTTTGTCACAATTAAACACTTGTTAGGGTTGGAATTCTTCTGCCTCTACATATTCTTTAAAGTCACACACAAATTTTTCAGCCCCATGTTTCTCTGACCTGGCACCCTCACCATGACTTACAACACTGTGTATGCCACTTCGCTTCTTGAAGTTTTTGAACCAGCCTTTGCTGGCCTTAAATTCATCAACATCAACACTGGTTTCAGTCATTTTCTTAAGAAGATCGGCATGCAACTGCCTTGCTTTTTCACATATGATGGATTGTACAACACTATCACCTGCTAGCAGTTTTTGGTTTATCCACACCAATAACAATTTCTCCATATTTTCAATTGTTTGTGATCTGTTTCGTTATCGTATTCACCCCTTTCGCAACATTAGCTTCCGTGATTTCTTTTCTCTTCGCCACAATGGAACTGATGGTTGATGGGTTTTTCTTGTACAGTGGTCCCTCGGTTTTCGTGCATCTCCAAACTCAACATTTATGTAAGTGTATTTTCGTAAGTGCTGTTGCAAGTGTATTTTTAGGGGTCTGAAATAGACTAACCTATGTGACATTATTTCTTAAGTAAATTCGTTCGGTAATGGCACTTAGCAGCATTCTGGAACGAATTTTCAGTGAAAACCGAGGGACCACTGTATATCCTGGCGAGCTCGGCAATACGTACACCACTATCATATTTTCTATTATTTCTTTCTTCATTTCTACGGTGTTCCTCACTTTCTTTACCAAAGAACTGGCACTAGAAGCTTTCTTTGGGCCCATGGTAGCTTATTTAGTAGTCACACACAATAATCAAGGACCAAAAACAATGAATTGTTAATAAATGTTTTGTATGAACTCCTGGGGTGATGTTCACTCAAGCATAAACAATGCTAGACTGCGTGACAATGTGCATGGGTGGTGGGCCTACGGCCTTTGTATATGCGCGGCACTTTTGTACAGGTTCCGTACCATCGGCGAAAACTGAGACAATTTTCCACGAAAAAAGTGATCGAAAACCAAAATCGGTGAAAACTGAGACAATCGAAAACCAAGGGATGACTGTATTACAATAATGAAGTAGTTTACATAACATTAAATCTTCTATTTTTTTATTGAGAATAAAAATTCAAAATGGACCCTAATTTTAAATTTGCCATTTTTTAATTTTGTGTGAAATTAGCCAAATTACTTATTTCTGATCACTTTGTTGGGTAGTTGAAATAGGTAAATGGGCGGTTTCTTGTACTTAATAGAATAAAAGGAATACTAGCGAAATGGCTGAGTGGTCGACTGGAACAATGGAATTGGCCAAAAATAGGGCTCATAGTCGGCTAAATTGCTGATGCATAAATGTCGCCAAGCCCGCTAGCTTTGTGAGAGCATAATTCCACAAGTTTTCCATCAGGTTTCATACTTTTGGTTCCATTACCTTCGGAAAAAGATTCTCATCATTTCATAAGTTTTTTTTTTTTTATAATTTTCGACACTGAGAGCAAGTTTGAGAGTAGGGGTCTCGACAGTGAAAGGGTTAATATCCAGATAAGATGAAAATACAGTGGACTCCCGAGTTTCGGCCATAATTCATTCCAGAATGCTGTTCAAGTGCCATTACCGAACGATTTTGTTTCCATAAGGAATAATGTAAAGTAGGTTAGTCCGTTTCAGACCCCCAAAAATACACTTACAAAAGCACTTACAATATTACACTTACATAATTGTTCGAGTTTTGAGGTGGTCGAAACTCGGGGGTCCACTGTACTCAAAATTGTTTAATTAACAGTGAGTATTGAGTGCAGCATTCACAGAAAGCATCTGTGGTGAGGGTGGCAGTGCCTCTCCACACACTTAACCCTTTTGCTGTCGGTGACATATAGATACAGCTTACAAGCTAGTGTTGGTGACATAATATACGCCAAAATTCTCGAGGCTTCAAATCTAGCGGGAGAAAGCTGGTAGACCTACATGTGAGAGAATGGGTCTGCATGGTCAGTGTGCGCAGTATAAAAAAAATCCTGCAGCACGCAGTGCATAATGAGAGAAAAAAAAACTGTTTTTGGATTAAAACTCCGACTTTGAGGTGTATTTTCGTATGGTATTTATGGTTGTATTCTCGTTTTTTTGGTCTCATTTGATAGAATGGAAGATATATTACAGAAATAGAGATTTTGATTGGTTTCACTGTGAAAAGTACCTTGAAATTGAGCTCAAAGTAGTGGAAATGTTCGATTTTTGCTGATGTTCAAGAGTAAACAAATGACTTCACTGTCCAATACATGTCCAACTGGCCAGTCTAATACGCAGTCACGAATGGGTTGACATTATTTATACAATTACAGTGGACCCCCGGATTTCGTACTGCTCCCAACTCGAACAATTATGTAAGTGTATTTTTGTAAGTGCTTTTAAAAGTATATTTTTGGGGGTCTAAACGGACTAATCTAATTTACATTATTTCTTATGAGAACAAATTCGTTCGGTAACGGCACTCGAACAGCATTCTGGAACGAATTATGGCCGATAACCGGGGGTCCACTGTGCAGTCAACCCTCTGTTTTCGTGTTTAATTCGTTCCTGAGGGATTGACTAAAACTGAAATCGACGAAAACTGAAAACATTTTCCCCATAAGAAATAATGTAAATTCAATTAATCCATTCCAGAAACCCAAAAGTTTGAAAAAAAAAAAATTTTTGGGGGGGGCCTTAAGGATAGATTTACATGCACAAATGAATGAACTCAATGAGCCACTTACCTTTATTGAAGACTGATGTTTGCTGGATGGAGGAGGGGAGAGGGAAGAGACCCTAATTTTTGGAAGGGGAATCCCCCTCCATAAGGACTCTAGGTACCAAGTCCTCATCTGGGGTCACTTCCCTTTTTTGTCTTTTAATCCCACTAGGACCAGCTTCAGAGTCACTGCACACCTGTGGCACTAAATATTTGTCCAGAGAGCTCTGTGTCTGGTGTCTCTTTTAAAATGTCCCTAAAATGGGAAAAGAGATTGTCATTGAACATGTTGATGAGACGGATTGCAACATCTTTGTCAGGGTGATGTTCCTCCACAAATGAAAGCACCTCACTCCACTTTGAACAAATGTCCTTAATCTTTGAAGAAGGCACCTTACATCTCTCTTCCTCCTTCATTGAAGCAATTTCCTGAGATTTGCTTTGATGGTGTTGCAGCTCAAGCTCTTGCAGCTCTTTAGTGGTTAGATCTTCATTGTGGTCCTCCACCAACTCTTCCACGTCCTGACTACTCGCATCCAACCCCATGGAAGTCCCCAATGCCACAATACTTTCCACAACTTCCATAGGCTCCTCAGGGTCAGCCTTAAACCCTTCAGAATCCCTCTCTGGGACACAATCTGGCCACAACTTTCTCCAAGCAGAGTTCATCGTCCTGGAAGTCACTTCCTGCCAAGCTTTATCTATAAGGCCTATGCAATGGAAGATATTGAAGTGATCCTTCCAGAACTCTTTTAGGGTCAATGCAGTGTCATTGGTCACATCAAAGCATGTTTGAAACATTGCTTTGGTGTACAGTTTTTTGAAGTTTGCAATGACCTGCTGGTTCATGGGCGGGATGAAAGGAGTGGTGTTAGGAGGCAAGAACTTCACTGTTACAAATTTGAATTCCTTAGACAATTGGTCTTCCAAGTCTGGAGGATGAGCAGGAGCATTGTCCAGTACCAGGCAGCACTTGAGTCCCAATTTATTGTCCAATAGATATTTCTTCACACTGGGGCCAAACACTTGATTAAACCATTCCAGGAAAATTTCCCTAGTGACCCATGCCTTAGGGTTAGCCTTCCACATCACACACAATTTACTCTTGGCAACACTATTTCTTGAACACTGGGATTTTCAGAGTGATACACGAGTAAAGGTTTCACTTTGAAATCCCCACTAGCGTTACCACACAACATAAGAGTTAGCCTGTCTTTCATAGGCTTGTGTCCTGGTATTGTCTTTTCCTCCTGCATGATGTAGGTCCTCTAGGATTTTCTTCCAAAAGAGGCCTGTTTCGTTAAACTTGTTTGGGTTTGAAATTTTCAGCCTTTACATATTCTTTAAACTCGCGCACAAATTTTTCAGCCGCTTGTTTATCTGAACTGGCACCCTCACCATGCCTTACAACACTGTGTATGCCACTTCTCTTCTTGAATTTTTCGAACCAGCCTTTGCTGGCCTTAAATTCATCAACATCAGCACTGGTTGCAGGCATTTTCTTGACAAGATCGGTATGCAACTGCCTTGCTTTTTCACAAATTAATGACTGCACAACACTGTCACCCGCTAGCAGTTTTTCGTTTATCCACACCAACAACAATTTCTCCATATTTTCCATTGTTTGTGATCTCTGTTTCGTTATTGTATTCACCCCTTTCGCAACATTAGCTTCAGTGATTTCTTTTCTCTTCGCCACAATGGAACCGATGGTTGATGGGGCCTTATTGTATATCCTGGGAAGCTCAGCAATATGTACACCACTATCATATTTTTCAATTATTTCTTTCTTTAATTCTACGGTGTTCCTCACTTTCTTTACCAAAGGACTGGCACTAGGAGCTTTCTTTGGGCCCATGGTAGCTTATTTAGTAGTCACACACAATAATCAAGGGCCAAAAACAATGAGTTGTTAATAAATGTTTTGTATGAACTACTGGGATGATGATCACTAAAGCATAAACAATGCTACACTGCGTGACAATGTGCGTGGGTGGCGGTCTAGCGGGCTTTGTATGTGCAGGGCACTGGTGGACAGGTTCCGTACCAAGAACGAAAACGGAAGTAATAACCTAAAACAAGTAAAATTTCCCCGAAAAAACTACCCGAAAACTGAAATCACCGAAAACGGAGATACTACACGAAAATGGAGGGTTGACTGTATTACAATAATGCAGTAGTCTGCATAACAGTAAATCTTGTAATTTTTTGTGTGAATAAAAATTCAAAATGGAAAGCAAGAGTAATATAAGAGGGGTCTGGAGACATGACTAATGAACAGAGAAATTGTTATTTTAGTGCCAGGAATGTCTGCCTTGTTTATTCAGGACCCTATTTCAAAATTGGCATCTTTTGAAATTTGTGTGAAATTGGCCAATTTGCCAATTACTGACCACTTTATTGGGTAGTTGAAATCGGTAAATGGGCGGTTTCTTGTACTCATTCGATAGAACAAATGGAGTTCTGGCAAAATAGCTATGAGTTTGGTCGACTGGAACAATGGAATTGGCCGAAAATAGGGCTCAAAGTGGGCGAAATTGCCAATGCGTATATATTGCTGAGACAGCTAAATTTGCGAGAACGCAATTCCGTAAATTTTCCACCAAATTTCTTACTTTTGGCGGCATTACCATTGGGAAAAAGATTCTCTATCATTTCAGAAGAAAAAAATAAAAAAATGTTTTTAGTTTTCAGACACGGTGAGTTAAGGATCAGGGGTCTCGACACTGAAAGGGTTAAGACTACAATTATTTTAATCCTTTCAGGGTCCGTGCAGTAGTTCTACGGTTTTGAGTTCACGGTCCAAACCGTAGTTCTACGCCATGAGCTCAGTTGACTCAGATAAGCTGTGAGCGGTAAATTTGGGCCTAGATATGAGAGAATACATCTATGTGGTAAGTGTGCACCACATAAACAAATCCTGCAGCACACACTGCATAATGAGAGAGAAAAAACTGCGACCGTAATTTACAATTAAAACAGCGGCTTTGCAGTGTTTTTTCGTATACTTTTTATAGTTGTATTTGCTATTTCTTGGTCTCATTTGATAGAATGGAAGATATATTTCAGAAATAGAGATGATTATGATTGGTTTTAGTACAGGAAATGTCTTGAAACTGAGCTCAAAGTAGCGGAAATGTTAAATTTTTGCCGATGTTCAAGAGTAAACAAATGAAATCACATGTCTAATACGCGCCAGCTGGTGGGTCTAATATACGTTCACAAATGTGGCGATATTATTTGTACAATTATTACAATATTGCATAACCGTAAATCTTCCATTTTTTGGTTTGAATAAAAATTCATTAAGTGAATAAAAAATCAAAATGGAATTCATTTGTAAAGACTGAAAACGTAACTAATGAACAGAGGAAATGTTAATTTAGTGCCAGGAATTCCTGCATTGTTTTATTCTGCACCCTATTTTGAAATTGGAATATTTTGAACTTTGAGTTAAATTGGCTAAATTACCAATTTCCGATCACTTTATTTTGTAGTTGAAACAGTTGACTGGGTGATTTCTTGTGCTCAGTCAATAGAAGTAATACTTGTGAAATAGCTAAGAATTTGGTCGACTGGAATAATGTAATTGGCCTAAAATGGGAGTCAAAAAAAAGATTCTCTACCATTTCATAAGAAAAAATAAGAATTTTTTTTTTAAATTCTTGGACACTGGTGCATCCTCTGAAATTTGGCCTCTGGACCCTGAAAGGGTTAAGGTAAGTAATGAGTGTACTGTACAGTGGTCCCCCGAGTAACGAACGCCCCGGAAATCGTACAATTATGTAAGTATAATATTGTAAGTGCTTGTGGAAGTGTATTTTGGGGCCTGAAATAGACTAACCTACGTGACATTATTCCTTAAGGGGGTAAATTCTTCAGTAATGGCACTTGAGCAGGCTTCTGGGATGAAGTTTTTCGTTACTGGGGACCACTGTATATGTATTTATCGCTCTAGGGCGCTTTAAATGTTGTTGTATGTGTAGGTGAGGGTAGCCTGGCTGGCTACCATAAGGTCGTTCTAAATCCGAAAAGTACAAAATGTAAATACAATTAATACGTTCCAGACACCCAAAAATATTAACAAAAAATACATTTTTTAAAGAATAACTAGTTTTACATACAGAAACAATGAGAAATAAATATAAAGCACTAATTTTAATGATAAATGAACATTACAGAGGAGGTGTGGAGTTACTAAAAGTATTTGTCAGAGGGCTGAAGAGGGGTTGTTGAGGTGGTTTGGTCATTTAGAGAGAATGGATCAAAGTAGAATGACTTGGAGAGCGTATAAATCTGTAGGGGAAGGAAGGCGGGGTAGGGGTCGTCCTCGAAAAGGTTGGAGGGAGGGGGTAAAGGAGGTTTTGTGGGCGAGGGGCTTGGACTTCCAGCAAGCAAGTGTGAGCATGTTAGATAGGAGTGAATGGAGACTAATGGTTTTTGGGACCTGACGAGCTGTTGGAGTGTGAGCAGGGTAATATTTTGTGAAGGGATTCAGGGAAACCAGTTAATTGATTTAGTTGGACTTGAGTCCTGGAAATGGGAAGTACAATGCCTGCACTTTAAAGGAGGGGTCTGGGATAGTGACCGTTGGGAGGGACTTATTCTCAGCTGTCGTATCTGAGCGCCTCTGCAAAGACAGTGATTATGTATGAGTGAGGTGAAAGTGTTGAATGATGATGAAAGTATTTTCTTTTTGGGGATTTTCTTTCTTTTTGGGTCACCCTGCCTTGGTGGGAGATGGCCGACTTGTTGAAAAAAAAAAATTAATTCGTTCCAGACACCCAAAAATATTCACAAAAAATAATTTTTGAAAGATTAATGAACAATTAAATCAGTATTACATACCTGTATTGAAGACTTGTTGGCTTATGGAAGATAGGGAGGAGGAGAGTGTGAGGATTTATTGTTTGGAAGGGAAATCCCATTCCATAAAGACTTAAGGTAACAAGTATTTATCCGGTGTTATTTCCCTTTGTTTTACTGCCACTAGTACCAGCTTGAGAGTCACTGGACCCCTGTCGCACAAAATAACTGTCCAGAGAGGTCTGTTTCTGGCATCTCTCTAAGATTTCCCTGAAGTGGACAAGGTTTTGTCACTGAACATGTTGTAGAGATGGCTTGTTTCAGCTTGCTCAGGGTGGTATTTTTCAACAAAACTTTGCAACCTATTCCACATTGCACGCGTCCTTAATCACGCTCCTAGGCACCTCCTTCACTCCGTCTTCCTCCTCTGAAGCAAGTTCCTCATCTGTGGTCTGTTGCTGTTCCAGATGAAGGGCTTGCAGCTCTTCAGTGGTTAGCTCTTCCCTGTGATCCTCCACCAACTCTTCCACATCCTTGCCACTAACCTCCAATCCCATGGACTTCCCCAATGCCACAATAGATTCCACAACAGGCAGAGGGTTGGCAGGGTCAGGGTCAGCCCCAAACCCTTCAAAATCACTCTCTTGGACACAATCTGGCCACAATTTTTTCCAAGCAGAGTTCAAAGTCCTGAAGTCTCTCCTCCCAAGCCTTACCTATAAGGCTTATGCAATGGAGGATACTGAAGTGATTCCTCCAGAACTCTCTTAGGATCAAATTAGTGTCCGAGGTCACCTCAAAGCACCTTTAAACACTGTTTGGTGTAGAGTTTTTTTGAAGTTAGAAATGACCGCTGGTCCATGGGCTGGATGAGAGGGGTGGTGTTAGGAGGCAAGAAATTCACTGTTATAAAACTGAAGTCCCTAGACAATTGGTCTACCAAGTCTGGAGGATGAACAGGAGCATTGTCCAGTACCAAGAGGCACTTGAATGGCAATTT
>WNWK01052045.1:0-12299 GCA_009830355.1 Cherax destructor | reverse complement strand
CAGACTTTATACCCATTTTTATACAACAATTTAAATGATCACGGACATGAGTGCCACCCCACCCCCTTCCCGATACTTCTGTCTACTTGGAACAATTTAAAACCCTGAATGTGACATTCGGCAGGCAAGTCCCGATTTTTCATATTAAACCATGTTTCAGTTATTGCAAAAACATCAATATTACCTGTACTTGCAACTACTCTCAACTTGTCCATCTTATTCCTAGCACTACGACTATTGGTGTAATATACACTTAAAGACCCTCCTTTCTCTTTACCCTTCCTGCTCATTTCTGTTTTTCCCTTATACCTATTACTGTCCTTGTCACCTAGTGCCACTGGCTTTCCAATATCCACCTTATTCTGCCTATTACTAGTTTCCCTAGAATTTATAACATTACTACACTGGGACTTCACTGTTTTCCCCCCATAACCCATACCACTAACTTTTTCTAGTTTAAAGCCCTAACAGCTCCCTCCACTGCAGTTGATCAGTCTTTGGAGAGACTGAGAGATATAGCAGTTACTGAGAGTGAAGCAAAGGATCTCGATAATTGTTATTATTATAGTAAAGGTGTACTAATGGAAAAAAGTACAAGTCAGTTGACAGCTGACAGTGATTCCACCAAAGTCAAGCATCTTGTTGTTTTACCAGTTACATTTCGTGAGCAAGCTCTTGATTTTGCTCACAATAGTCCCATAGGAGGACATTTGGGTGTCAGGAAGACACTAGGTAAACTGGCTAAACATTTCACTTGGCCGAGAATGAGGGACACTGATGCGGATCATGTGTGATGTTGCCACGTCTGTCAGGTGACAGGCAAACCAGCTCACATGCCTCCACCTGCTCCTCTCATACCAATAATTGTAAATGGTGATCCATTCTCACGTCTTATCATAGATTGTGTTGGTCCTCTGCCTAGAACCAAGTTGGGGAACCAATACCTTTTTACAATAATGGATGCAGCTACACGCTATCCTGAAGCCATACCTTTGAGAAAAATTAATGCTCTTGCTATTGTCAGGGCATTGAGGAAATTTTTCTCCCAGGTTGGATTGCCTCGAGAGATACAGTCGGATCAGGGATCCAACTTCACCTCTAAGATCTTTCGAGAAGCATTATCCCACCTAGGAATAAAATCAGTACTTTCTACCAGTTACCACCCTCAGTCACAAGGTGCTCTAGAGAGATTTCATCAGACACTGAAGTGTATGATGAGAGCCTATTGTGAACATTTTTCTAGAGACTGGGATGAAGGTGTACCCTTTCTTCTGTTTGCTATAAGAGAAAGTGAGCAAGAAAGTCTAGGATTTAGTCCGTTTGAGCTAATATACGGACACCAAGTGCGTGGTCCTCTTGCTGTGTTGAAAGACGTGTGGACAGGAAAATCTAATCCATCATTAAACATATCACCTTCATTAATGCAGAAGCATTTAACTGCTGCTCGAGAGCTTGCTTTGAAAAACCTAGTTTCAGCTCAGGCTAGGATGAAACAACGGTATGACAAGCGTGCTGTATCTCGCTCTTTTAAAGCAGGTGATAAGGTGATGGCACAGAAATTAGTACCAGGATATGCTCTACAAGCCAGGTATGATGGTCCCCTGGAAGTAGTGAAGAAGCTTAGTGACGTAAATTACCTAGTACGCACGCCTGGGAAGAGAAAATCTAATCATGTGTACCACATTAATCAGCTCAAGGCATACTACGCTAGCCCTCTACCTACTGCTTCTATTCTTCCTAGACCACAGGAAGGAAACGTCAATCTGCCTGACATCTCTAGAGGTATAGAGGTGCGGTTAGAAAATTCAGTGACACTTCAATCACTAGATAATTTTCTAAGTAACCTTGATGCTGATAAAGCAAGTAATGTTAAGAACATGATTTTGCAGTACCCTGAATTGTTTAGTGATGTTCCTAAACGTTGTACTCTGGGCATACATGACGTTGATGTACAGGGAGCATCACCCATTAAACAATCACCATATAGAATGAGTCCAACGAAACATAGAGCATTGAGAGAAGAAGTTGACTTTTTGTTATCTCATGGACTTATTGAACGCAGTAAAAGTCCATGGGCCTCACCGTGTATATTAGTGTCCAAGCCTGACGGTAGTTTCAGGATGTGCACTGATTACAGGAAAGTGAACTCTGTCACCTTGCCTGATGGTTATCCTTTACCTCGCATAGACGACCTGATTGATCGTGTTTCAGGAGCACAGTATGTCAGCCGTTTAGATCTCTTACGGGGATATTATCAAGTCCCGCTTACTGAACGTGCTCAAGAAATATCAGCCTTCACTGTTCAAGATGGATTGTTCAACTATCTCGTCACCCCATTTGGCTTGTGTAATGCTGCTTCGTCATTTCAACGTATTATGAACGAGTTGACCTACGACTTAGACGGAGTAGAAGCCTATCTTGACGACTTAGTGGTGTACAGTGAAGAATGGGAACAACACTTGACACGTCTCAGAGCTTTGTTTGAGAAACTGACACATTACAATTTCACTGTTAACTTGGCTAAGTGTAGTTTTGGTCAAGGCAAGATTACCTATCTAGGGTTTTGTATAGGCCAAGGTGAAGTTGCTCCTATTGATGCTAAAGTTCGTGCTATTGCAGCATTTCCAGTGCCACAGGATAGGAAGGGTGTGCAAAGATTCCTGGGTATGGCAGGTTATTATCACAGGTTCTGTCCCAACTTTGCTCAAGTCGCTGCTCCTCTCACTGAGCTCACTAGTAGCAAAGTCCAGTTCATCTGGACTCAAGATTGTTCAGACTCATTTACAAGGTTGAAGCGCTTGCTTTCCTCTGCTCCTGGTTTGCAGAGTCCTAACTTCACCCTACCCATCATTTTACATATAGATGCTAGTGGTTATGCAGTGGGTGCGGTATTAATGCAAAAGTCCACATCCACTGACATACTGCATCCTATATGTTATTATTCCTCTAAACTCAAACGACATCAGAAAAACTATGCCACTATTGAAAAAGAGGCACTAGCTCTCGTGGTGTCATTAGAACATTTTGATGTATATTTGGGTACTTCTCCTTTTAAGATAAATGTCTTTTCTGACCACAATCCTCTCACCTATATTAACACCATGAAGAGTAAAAATGCTAGGATAATGAGGTGGGCTCTCAGAATCCAGCCATACTCCATAAGTATTAAACATATTAGTGGTCGATGTAATGTAATTGCTGACGCTCTGTCACGTCCTTAATTATCATTACAGCATTTAAATTAACGTAAAATTTTGTGCCCAATATACTACTTTGTTACTTGCTATTTTAATTTAATTAAGTAAAGTAACGTAAAATCAATACTGCCCATATAATTTTATGTAATCATGTCTAATTATAATTTCTTTCCATGTATCTACAGTAGTGTGATTTGTATGTTGGTGTGTTGTGAAGGAGATACGGAGAGAAGCTGAGTGTGAGTGTAGTGTTTGGTGGGCGATGTTTGTTGCCGAGCAGACTGCTCCGCGCCCCCCCACTTCTCTACACACCTTATTCTCTCAAGCTTCCTCATGCAGTCCAGTCCTTGCTGCTTCACATTCCACTACCACTGTATAAGAGTGGAATGTCGTCTCCTATCGCACAAGACTGCTGTTGTGTAGTCGTCTCTACTATGACCACCACTGTTCGAGCCTCAGATGTCTCTATGCTATGTCACCTCTACATCAGTGTATGGACATAACCGTGATTATGCTGATATATGAAGTTATATACTACCCTAGTACGAGGGGCATATCTTAGTGAAATGACACTGTAGAAAAGTAATTTAAGAGTTAACTTCTGAGGGACTCTGAGATGTTGATACTTTAAGAAATATGAGAGACATTAGTACCAATTATTACTTCTCCTAGTGCGACCGTTTGTCATGATGCGCCCTCAGAATTGGGCCCCAATGTATATATATATATATATATTTCCATTTTCTATAATTTTATATTGCTGATATTCTCGATAAGAGCTAAATCGTTAATATCCTGCTTTATATTATCATTAGACTTATTTGACCTATTAGGTAGGATGTGATATTTTATATTGTGCTCGAGTGTGTCGTAACTGCCTTGGAGTTGGCAAACTACTGTTATACTGCCAGCGTCTAGTTGCGGGGAGGAGTCAGTCGCTGAACACACCTGAGCTGGGTGGTTGCTTCTCTTCCCTCTCTCTCTGGCCTGCTGACCATCGTCGAGTCAACACCTCACTCTTATTTCTACTTGTTTTCTCGACATTAGACTCTGTTGGGTAGAGTATGCATTCGGTGGTGAGACGAATCATACTTCTCAGAACTCTGTGTAACTCTGTTCACAGAGAATAGACTAGACAGTGATTTTTCGACGTTGTTCTGGGTTGTGTGTCACATTGACACTCTGATATAACTCAGGTCTCAAGCTATAGCTCTGGACCTAATTCGATAAGGCATCTGTGCACCGCCACAGTTTGGAATTGTTTATGCTGAACCTAGCTTCAGTAGAAAGGGAGTTTTGTGGCTGTTTTGGAGGATCTACTGATGGTCCCCAGTTAGGGTCGATTTTCTATCTCCTTGTTCCTGACGCTGTGTTGCTGTTGCCTGTTATAGTGCTGTTCTGCGAATTGGTCATTTTACTGGACAATCAAGCTGTTCTGATTGTCAGTTTGTTAGTGCAGCTAGCTTATGAGAAGTTGTTCAGTCGTACACTGGTTGAGTCGAGTCTTAGAGTTACCGGGAGCTCACTCATACACATTTATTCTTATTTGTATATATTATTGTAATTACTGACATTGTACCTGATGGTACTTCTGAGTCATTTATATATATGTGCCCTCAGCACAGACTTATTGTATATGAGAGCAGTGTAGGAGCTACCCTCCTAATTAACCTCCTAATTCATAACTTAATGAACATCCTTATCATAAGTACATATATTTACTTTGAAACTCTAGACACTAACTTGTTTAATAAACATATTAAATTTTATGCTTTGGTTAGTACCCTACTAGTTGAAATCTTCTTGAAGCTTATTGAATATGCTGGATAACTGGACCAGGATACTGACTTTGTTGCAAAAGCCCAGTAACAGGCTGGATGCTAGAAGGGCTATCCTTTCTAGTGTTCGCTGGAGATGTCTATTACTAATAGATATCGTGTCATTTTGTAACAGTCTGTAAATATGTAGGCAGAAACAAGGCGTGTACAAGTAAGCTGAGAACTCTTGATAATTCCCACTAACAAGTTGAAAGTAGAAACATGTGTAGTATAGCACAGGTTTACTAGTGCCATGAACCAGTATTCTGGTCACAACTTGACATGGAGTTATATAAGGGTTGTAAAACCTTCATTGATGTACTGTTTTTTTTCGTCTATAGTATTCATATCTTTCGCAAGAACAATGAGATAAAGAAAATAGAAAATACTAATGGTAATAATAAGGTAATGGTTTGATCTTTTGCTATGCAGTTGGGGTCCAGCCTCCCATGAGTGGCACTCATTATAGTCTTCCTGTGTTGGTTCAACTAAAACCTTTATCTGTAGTTCACTATAAAACTTTGCCAGGGCCCTTAATGATAAATTCGCCGCGCGCCGCACGAGCGGAAAAAATCGAAAATTGTGTTAACCATATAGAAAAATAGAGTACCTCTCTGGCAACACAATGGTACAAGAATCATTGTTCTACATAAATAACAAAAAATGGCACAATACCGTGTGTGTATCATTGTTCTTCGACATTCCTACAAGGAATTATGGTCATCTATAACACACATGGTGACGCCAACACCCGTAGCAGGTCGCCTGACATGTCGTGAATTTTCGTATTTTTGTTCCCGATTTTTTTCCTTAATTTCTTGTATTATTCTTAGTTATATAATAATTGACGATTTGGCATCATAACAGAGTGGGTGGAGCTTATACATAGTCTGGGAGCTAATCAGGAACCGTCTGGGAACATTCGATTGCGTCAGAAGAAATCCCTGTCTCAGGATAACCGAAGAATATGGTTCAATATAACGCTATTACCAATACTACGGCTTTTGTTTATCTATCACAATTGATCTAATATGACATAATAGACAATGTAAATAACAAATAAATATGGTAAATACTCCAGAATGAATAATATGTGGCATAATATGATCGCCACCTCGGAATATAATATTACTTCCCTGGGGATTGGTGTTTCTGGGGTTTTCTTTTTCTCTCTAGGGGACTTGTATTAAAGAAAACGAACAGGGCTAACTATGATATACACTTGTAATGCAAGATAAAGCTGAGAAAAATGGTAATTTACTCCAACAATTTTTTTTGTTGTTGCACGACCTTCCGCACGGATTAAGTTATTCATTTATATATTGTCCATGGGGAAGTGGAAAAGAATTTTTCCTCCGTAAGCCATGCGTGTCGTATGAGGCGACTAAAATGCCGGGAGCAATGGGCTAGTAACCCCTTCTCCTGCACACATTTACTAAAAAAGAGAAGAAAAACTTTATAAAACTGGGTTGTTTGAATGTGCGTGGATGTAGTGCGGATGATAAGAAAGAGATGATTGCTGATGTTATGAATGAAAAGAAGTTGGATGTCCTGGCCCTAAGCGAAACAAAGCTGAAGGGGGTAGGCGAGTTTCAGTGGGGAGAAATATATGGGATTAAGTCAGGAGTATCTGAGAGAGTTAGAGCTAAGGAAGGGGTAGCAATAATGTTGAAGGATCAGTTATGGAAGGAGAAGAGGGAATATAAATGTGTAAATTCAAGGATTATGTGGATTAAAATAAGGGTCGGATGCGAAAAGTGGGTCATAATAAGCGTGTATGCACCTGGAGAAGAGAGGAGTGTAGAGGAGAGAGAGAGATTTTGGGAGATGTTAAGCGAATGTATAGGAACTTTTGAACCAAGTGAGAGAGTAATTGTGGTAGGGGACCTAAATGCTAAAGTAGGAGAAACATGTAGAGAGGGTGTGGTAGGTAAGTTTGGGGTGCCAGGTGTAAATGATAATGGGAGCCCTTTGATTGAACTTTGTATAGAAAGGGGTTTAGTTATAGGTAATACATATTTTAAGAAAAAGAGGATAAATAAGTATACAAGATATGATGTAGGGCGTAATGACAGAAGTTTGTTGGACTATGTATTGGTAGATAAAAGACTGTTGAGTAGACTTCAGGATGTACATGTTTATAGAGGGGCCACAATATATCAGATCACTTTTTAGTTATAGCTACAGTGGGAGTAAAAGGTAGATGGGATACAAGGAAAATAGAAGCAGTAAGTAAGAGAGAGGTGAAGGTTTATAAACTAAAAGAGGAGGCAGTTAGGGTAAGATATAAAAAACTATTGGAGGATAGATGGGCTAGTGAGAGTGTAGGCAATGGGGTCGAAGATGTATGGGGTAGATTTAAAAATGTAGTGTTAGAGTGTTCAGCAGAAGTTTGTGGTTACAGGCGAGTGGGTGCGGGAGGGAAGAAGAGTGATTGGTGGAATGATGATGTAAAGAGAGTAGTAAGGGAGAAAAAGTTAGCATATGAGAGGTTTTTACAAAGTAGAAGCGATGCAAGGAGGGAAGAGTATATGGAGAGAAAAAGAGAGGTTAAGAGAGTGGTGAAGCAATGTAAAAAGAGAGCAAATGAGAGAGTGGGTGAGATGTTATCAACAAATTTTGTTGAAAATAAGAAAAAGTTTTGGAGTGAGATTAATAAGTTGAGGAAGCCTAGGGAACAAATGAATTTGACAGTTAAAAATAGAAGAGGAGAGTTATTAAATGGAGAGTTAGAGGTATCGGGAAGATGGAGGGAATATTTTGATGAGTTGTTAAATGTTGATGAAGACAGAGAAGCTGTGATTTCGTGTATAGGGCAAGGAGGAATAACATCATGTAGGAGTGTGGAAGAGCCAGTTGTGAGTGTGGGGGAAGTTCGTGAGGCAGTGGGTAGAATGAAAGGGGGTAAGGCAGCTGGGATTGATGGGATAAAGATAGAAATGTTAAAAGCAGGTGGGGATATAGTTTTGGAGTGGTTAGTGCTATTATTTAATAATGTATGGAAGAGGGTAAGGTACCTAGGGATTGGCAGAGAGCGTGTATTGTTCCTTTGTATAAAGGCAAAGGGGACAAAAGAGAGTGCAAAAATTATAGGGGAATAAGTCTGTTGAGTGTACCTGGTAAAGTGTATGGTAGAGTTATTATTGAAAGAATTAAGAGTAAGACAAAAATCAGGATAGCAGATGAACAAGGGGGATTTTGGAAAGGTAGGGGGTGTGTAGACCAAGTGTTTACAGTGAAACATATAGGTGAACAGTATTTGGATAAGGGTAAAGAGGTTTTTGTGGCATTTATGGATTTAGAAAAGGCGTATGATAGGGTGGATAGGGGGGCAATGTGGCAGATGTTGCAGGTGTATGGAATAGGAGGTAGGTTACTGAAAGCAGTGAAGAGTTTTTATGAGGATAGTGAGGCTCAAGTTAGAGTGTGTAGGAGGGAAGGGGACTATTTCCCAGTAAACGTGGGCCTTAGACAAGGATGTGTGATGTCACCGTGGTTGTTCAATGTATTTATAGATGGGGTTGTAAGAGAAGTGAATGCGAGGGTCTTAGCAAGAGGTGTGGGGTTAAAAGATAAAAAATTAAATACAAAGTGGGAGTTGTCACAGTTGCTTTTTGCTGATGACACTGTGCTTTTGGGAGATTCTGAAGAGAAGTTGCAGAGGTTGGTGGATGAATTTGGTAGGGTGTGTAAAAGAAGAAAATTGAAAGTGAATATAGGAAAGAGTAAGGTGATGAGGATAACAAAAAGATTAGGTGACGAAAGATTGGATATCAGATAAGAGGGAGAGAGTATGGAGGAGGTGAATGTATTCAGATATTTGGGAGTGGACATGTCAGCTGATGGGTCTATGAAGGATGAGGTGAATCATAGAATTGATGAGGGAAAAAGGGTGAGTGGAGCACTTCGGAGTCTGTGGAGACAGAGAACTTTGTCCATGGAAGTAAAGAAGGGAATGTATGAGAGTATAGTTATACCAACACTCTTATATGGGTGTGAAGCATGGGTGATGAATGTTGCAACGAGGAGAAGGCTGGAGGCAGTGGAGATGTCATGTCTGAGGTCAATGTGTGGTGTGAATATAATGCAGAGAATTCGGAGTTTGGAAATTAGGAGGAGGTGCGGGATTACCAAAACTATTATCCAGAGAGCTGAGGAGGGTTGTTGAGGTGGTTCGGACATGTAGAGAGAATGGAACGAGACAGAATAACTTCGAGAGTGTATAAATCTGTAGTGGAGGGAAGGCGGGTAGGGGTCGGCCTAGGAAAGGTTGGAGGGAGGGGGTAAAGGAAGTTTTGTGTGCGAGGGGCTTGGACTTCCAGCAAGCATGTGTGAGCGTATTTGATAGGAGTGAATGGAGACAAATGGTTTTTAATACTTGACGTGCTGTTGGAGTGTGAGCAAAGTAACATTTATGAAGGGATTCAGGGAAACCGACAGGCCGGACTTGAGTCCTGGAGATGGGAAGTACAGTGCCGGCACTCTGAAGGAGGGGTGTTAATGTTGCAGTTTTATAACTGGAGTGTAAAGCACCCCTCTGGCAAGACAGTGATGGAGTGAATGATGATGAAAGTTTTTCTTTTTCGGGCCACCCTGCCTTGGTGGGAATCGGCCGATGTGTTAATAAAAAAAAAATCTCTAATAATCATAGGAATGAAATGAAATACTCATACAGCATAAAATAAAGGTTGTATTATTTATTGGTGTTCACCTTTTGAGATGTCATAATTAGTTTTTGATTTATGAGAGGGTAAAATTCAGATATTTTCCAAAATGTCAAAAACATACAATTGTTTTTTTTTTTTTTTTAAGAATGAAGATAGGGATAAATTACTGTAAGGAAATTGTGATAAATTTAGATTAGCATTGTTTTATGCGTAGGTGATGCCAAAACATCTACAAGTCCCACTACGATAATTCGAATTTTTATATATGATGTTTGGTAAAATTTGGTAAATATTTTTTTCTCAGTTGTTTGTTGGGCTATCTTTTTGAAACGTGATACAAAAATACTAGAACGGTGCAATTTTACGTACAAAAAAATGAGAGAAATCGAACGAAAAATGACGAAAAAACACATACTATATCTTAAAGGGCCCTTTAACGTTATACCTTGACCTGAACTTCACCTTACATCTTCACCTCTTGTTCACCTTACATCTTCACCTCTTGTTCACATTATATCTTCATCTCTTGTTCATCTTACATCTTCACCTCTTGTTCATCTTACATCTTCACCTCTTGTTCATCTTATATTGTTACAAAATGACACGATATCTATTAGTAATAGACATCTCCAGTGAACACTAGAAAGGAAAGCCCTTCTAGCATCCAGCCTGTTACTGGGCTTTTGCAACAAAGTCAGTATCCTGGTCCAGTTATCCGATATATTCAATAGTCTCCAGGAGGATTACAACTAGTAGGGTACTAACAAAAGCATAAAATTTAATATGTTTATTAACAAAGTTAGTGTCTAGGGTTTCAAAGTAAATGTACATATGATCAGGATGTTCATTAAGTAATGCATTAGAAGGTTAATTAGGAGGTTAGCTCCTACACTGCTCTCATATACCATAAGGCTGTGCTGAAGGCACATAAATCCAAATGACTCTGAAGTACCATCAGGTACAATGTCAGTAAGTACAATAATACAGATATATGCAAATAAGAATATATGTGTGTATGAGTGATCTCCAGGTAACTCTAAGACTCGACTCAACCAGTGTCCAACTGAACTTCTCATAAGCTAGCTTTTCTAACAAACTGACAATCAGAACAGCTTAATTGACCAGTAAAATGACCAATTCGCAGAACAGCAATATAACAAGCAACAGCAACACAGCATCAGCAACCAGGAGATAGAAAATCGACCCTAATTGGGGACCATCAATTGATCCTCCAAAACAGTCACAAAACTCCCTTTCTACTGAAGCTAGGTTCAGCATAAACAATCCCAAACTGTGATGGTGCACAGATGCCTTTTCGAATTAGGTCAGGAGCTGTAGCTAGAGACCTGAGTTATCAAAGAGTGTCAATGTGACACACAACTCAGTAAAACGTCGGAAATCACTGTCTAGTCTATCCTCTGTGAACAGAGTTACACAGAGACCTGAGAAGTATGTTTCATCTCACCACCGAACACATACTCTACTCAAACAGTGTCTAAATGGCGAGAAAACAAGCAGGGACAGGAGAGAGGTGTTTTACTCAATGATGTCCAGCTGCGTAGTGCTCTCGAGGAAGGAGCAGCAGCCACCCACCTCAGGTGTGGTCAGCGATTCCTCCCAGCAACTAGACGCCAGCAACATAACAAGCCTAGTGTCCTAATCGGTAGTTTGGCAACTCCAAGGCAGCTACTACAAACATGAGTACAATATATAATGTTACATCCTACTCAAATAAAAGCTAAGTCAAATATAAGTCAAATAAAAGTCCAATAATAATATAAAGCACGATATTAACGATTTAGCTATTATCGAGAATATCAGCAATATAAAATTATAGAAAATGGAAATATACATCAATCACATATAAACAGATATATACATTGGGGCCAAATTCTGGGGTCGCAATATACATCTTCACCTCTTGTTCATCTTACATCTTCACCTCTTGTTCACCTTACATCTTCACCTCTTGTTCACCTTACATCTTCACCTCTTGTTCACCTTACATCTTCATCTATTGTTCATCTTCACTGTTACTTCTTTTTACATCAATTCATTTTACTTGTTTAATTATTCACTTTTCTCTGTGTTTTATTTTGTATCGAGTCTTACCAAGTTATGTTATACTTTAAGCTTTATCAAGTCATGTTAGATCTTTATTAAGTCGTTAAAGCTTTATTAAGTCGTGTATCCTGTGCACAACTTTACCAAGTAATTTTTCTCTATATGCGAAAACAAATCCTGTGTAATCGCCCTGTATAGATATTCATCAAATCTTGTCTCGCTCTACTACGAGATTGAAGTCAGGTATCACTTCCTGTACAGATTAATATATTTATGTTGATATGTAGAGACTTATCTAGATATGCTTTGTTTAATGTACTGCTTTATGAAGTCATATATCGCTGTGTATAAAGCTTAACAAGTGATGTTTCGCTCTGTGTAGACTTCACGGCGTTTCGCTTATTTTGGTGATGTATTAAATGCCTTTTTGTTCAGTGTAGAACTTTATCAATTATATGTATCGCTTTTTGTGGGTCTTTATTAAGTAACTTTTTATCTGTGAAGATCCTTATCAAGTGTTTTGTTGTGTGTAGGGATTTATCAAATCATGTTTC
>WNWK01052044.1:0-12300 GCA_009830355.1 Cherax destructor | reverse complement strand
TCTCATCCCTGGGCCTCCCAGCTTTTTCCTGTTTAAATTTTTGAAGCCGCTAAATTTTCGAAATTATAGGCACCAACCCCCGAAAAACGTACTAGTACGGCCCCGGGCCCGAAAAGGGGGTTAAAGGAAAAAAGAGGAATTTATAGGGCGCAAAAAAGGGGAGAGGGTTAACGTTACTGACCAATATGTTCATTTTAAAAAGAAAAGGGTAAAGGGTATTAAAAAGGCTAAACATGACTATAAATTAGAGTTGCTAATGAATCAAAAGACTAATCCAAAAGGGTTCTTTCAAGTGTCAGGACAAAGGTGGGGGAAAAAGTAGGACCTCTAAAAATTGGGAATACAAAAGCCGGATAACGAACTGGAAATATGTTCTCTATTTAATGTATATTTTTGTCCGTCTTTACACAAGAAGACATAAATGAGATTCCAGAAATTAACAGTTATTCAGTTTCTGAAGAATTCAGATTAACTAATATTACTGTCACACGCAACATGGTTATCAAACATTAGATAAAGTGAAACAAAATAAGTCCCCGGGACCCAATGAGTTGTTTTCCAGGGTACTTAAAGAATGTAAGATAGAACTTAGTCAGTCATTAACAAGCATGTTTAATGAGTCCATCCTAACGTGTGTGCCAGAGATGTGGAAGATAGCTAATGTAGTTCCTATATTTAAATCAGGAAAAGTCCATTGCATCAAATTACCATCCAATAAGCCTGACGTCTATAGTAGGCAAATTATTAGAATCAATTATAGCTGATATTATTAGAAGTCATCTTGAAGAGCATAATTTCATTAATGAATCTCAGCATGGGTTCACGACAGGTCATTCCTGCCTAACAATAAAACATTTGAGGCAGTAGACAGTGATAAAGAATATGATATTTATTATTTGGATTTCAGTAACCAACAGAAGACCGCCGTATATGTGCTAGTGTGGAGTATTTTCCTAACAAGTATCCTAAATGCAATTTGCAAACAACACTTGGTCATCGTTCACAGAGTAGTCCGTGGAGTCCAGACTATACTAGCATCTCCAATGAAGGCATTATGACGTGTGTGCAAGTAAATCGGCCATAAAACAGTAATGATCAAACGGTTCAAAGAGTGGAGAGTTTGACAGAGTTTATCTACAGAGTGAAAAAATTGGTTCTGTGCTGGCTGTGGTTAAAGGAGAATGAAGATATGATAGTCTGAAATAAAGCCTCTTCTCACTTAATGACGGATTTCCGTTCCTAAGACCAGTCTGTAAACGAATTCGTCACAAAGTGAGGAGTATACTATAATGGTAGTGGGTTTGTGTCAACCATCTTTGATATTGTTTTAATATCACCTTTGCACCATTTATAACATTTCTGGTATATTTTTAAATGTTTATACAGTTGTGGAAAATATTGCTATTTTCCGAAAGTTGTAATTGATAAACTTTCCAATATGAATAGATATCTTGAATGGACTGCTGGTGGCTTAACATTTATGTGGGTATGAAAATAGAACTGTCCGATAAGCGTAGGCAGAGGTGTGAGTGGAGGGGAGAGGGGGATTCAAGTGGTGAGGATAGTCACGGGTGGAGATATCGGGCGATGGCTTTGGGAATTTGGCGACTGCGACAGCCAGACTGGACTTAATTACTTCACTTCGTAATATGGAGTGATATCAAAGTGTGTGACGCGAAATTCGTGGAGATTCGTTCTGGAAAATCCGATATTCGGGCGACAATTTGGTGAAATAACATGTGATCCGGGTCTAATGGGGTATCGAGAGTTAGGCCTAATTCGGGTTATAGTAATACAATGTCACGGTGTTTACCTGGAGTTTACCTGGAGAGAATTCCAGGGGTCAACGCCCCCACGGCCCGGTCTGTGTCCAGGCCTCGTGTTGGACCAGAGCCTGATCAACCAGGCTGTTACTGCTGGCCGCACGCAGTCCAACGTACGAACCACAGCCTGGCTGGTCAGGTACCGACTTTAGGTGCCTGTCCAGTGCCTGCTTGAAGACAGCCAGGGGTTTGTTGGTAATCCCCCTTATGTATGCTGGGAGGCAGTTAAACAATCTTGGGCGCCTGACACTTATTGTGTTGTCCCTCAACGTGCTAGTGGCACCCCTGCTTTTCATTGGGGGGATGTTACATCGCCTGACGAGTCTTTTGCTTTCGTAGGGAGTGATTTTCGTGTGCAAGTTTAGTACTAATCCCTTGAGAATTTTCCACGTGTATATAACAATGCATCTCTCCCGCCTGCGTTCTAGGGAGTACAGGCTTAGAAACTTCAAGCGTTCCCAGTAATTGAGGTGGTTTATCGCAGTTATGCGTGCCATGAAGGTTCTCTGCACATTTTCAAGGTCAGCAATTTCACCTGCCTTGAAAGGTGCAGTTAGTGTGCAGCAATATTCCAGCCTAGATAGAACAAGCAATTTGTAAAGTGTCAACATGGGCTTTGCATCCCTGGTTTTGAATGTTCTCATTATCCATCCTGTCATTTTTCTAGCAGATGCGATTGCTACGGTGTTATGGTCCTTGAAGGCGAGATCCTCTGACATGATCACTTCCAGGTCTTTGACATTAGTTTTTCGCTCTACTGTGTGGTTTGAATTAGTTTTGTACTCCGATGAGATTTTAATTTTCTCACGTTTTCCGTATCTGAGTAATTGAAATTTCTCATCATTGAACTTCATATTGTTTTCTGCAGCCCATTTAAAGATTTGGTTTATGTCTGCTTGGAGTCTTGCAGTGTCTTCAATGGTGGACACTGTCATACAGCTTCGGGTGTCATCTGCAAAGGAAGACACCTGCATTCTGTTTGTCTTCTAGCGCATCCAGGACTTTGTCGTAGTGGTCCAGTAGTTGGGACAGACAGGAGCGACCTGCTCTAAACCCATGTTGCCCTGGGTTGTGTAATTGATGGGTATCTAGATGAGTGGCGATCTTGCTTCTTAGAACCCTTTCAAAGATTTTTATGATATGGGACGTTAGCGCTATTGGTCTGTAGTTCTTTGCTATTGCTTTATTGCCCCCTTTGTGGAGTGGGGCTATGACTGTTGTTTTTAGGAACTGCGGGAGACCCCAGTGTCCATGCTCCCTCTTCATAAGATGTTAAAAGCATGTTCTTGATGAACACGGAGTTCCACGAGTCGAGACCTGGAGCGGAGTGCATGGGCATGTCATTTATTGCCTTTTCGAAGTCATTTGGCATCAGGGTAATGTCAGATAAGCTTGCGTCTGCTAAGTTCTGTGGCACTCTCATAAAAAATTCATTTAGGTCTTCGACTTTCAGTCTGGTTAGCGGCTTGCTAAAAACTGAGTCATACTGGGACTTTAGTAACTTACTCATTTCCTTGCTGTCATCTGTGTAGGACCCATCTCGTTTAAGTAGGGGCCCAATACTAGATGTTGTTCTCGACTTTGATTTGGCATAAGAAAAGAAATTCTTTGGGTTTCTTTCAATTTCATTTATGGCTTTTAGTTCTTCCCACATTTCTTGATTCCTGTAAGATTCCTTTAGTTTTAATTCGGTTTGCTATTTCTCTGACCAGTGTCTCCTACGTATTTCAGATATACAGTGGTACCTCGAGTTACGATATTTTTCGTTCGAGAATGCTGTTCAAGTGCCATTACCAAACAAATTTATCCCCATAAGGAATAATGTAAAATAGACTAGTCCTTTACACCCCAAAATATACTTACAAAAGCATTTAAAAATAAACTTACATAGAAAGCGATTTTGGGGACCATCGTAACTCGAGGTACCACTGTATTGGCCTCTTGTAGCCACTCTGTTATTCTTTGCCTTCTCCTGTATTGGGAGCACCTCTCTCTTTCTAGTTTGCATCTTCTCCTCCTTTACCTTAAGGGAATTTGCCTTGAGCAAACCTCAAGTGCCACAGAGTTAATTTGTTCTAGACATAGGTTAGGATCTGTGATGCTTAGGCTATCTTCCCAGTTTATGTCATTTAGGACTTGGTTTACTTGGTCCCACCTTATGTTTTTGTTATTGAAGTTGAATTTGGAGAAGGCTCCCTCATGACTGATCACATTTTGTCGATCTGGGGCTCCCTGCATACATGTCTGGACCTCTATTATGTTGCGATCTGAGTACAGTGGACCCTCGGAAATCGAACAAACCCAACTCGCCCTTTTATGTAAGATTATTATTGTAAGTGCTTTTATAGGTGTATTTTTGGGGGTCTGAAACGGACTAATCTAATTTACATCATTCCTTATGGGAATAAATTCGTTTAGTAACAGCACTTGAACAGCATTCTAGAATGATGAATGTTCGATTTCCAGGGGTCAACTGTATATTGTTTTTGATATGATGACATTTCGTATCAGATCATCATTGTTGGTGAAGATGAGGTCCAGCGTATTCTCTAATCTTGTAGGCTCTACTATTTGCTGGTTTAAGGTGAATTTGGTGCAGAGATTTAACCCTCAGGGTCCACGAATTTCAAAAAAAAAAAAAAAAAAAAAATTCTTATGAAATGATAGAGAATCTTTTCCGATCATAACGACACAAAAATTATGAAATGTGATTGGAAACTAACGGAATTATGCTTTCGCGAAGTTAGTGGTATTCATGACATTTACGCATCGGCGTTTCGCCTATTTTGAGCCCTATTTTCGGCAAATTCCTTTGCTTCAGTCTACTAAAATTATAGCTATTTCGCTAGAACTCCATTTCTTCTATCGACTGAGTACAAGAAACCGCCTATTTACCAAATTCAACTACCCAAAATAGTGGTCAGAAAATGGCAATTTGGCCAATTTCACACAAATTTCAAAGGATGCCAATTTCAAAATAGGGTCCATAATAAACAAGGCAGACATTTCTGGCACTAAAATAACATCTTCTCTGTTCATTAGTCATGTCACCAGGCCCCTCTTACATTACTTTTGCTTTCCATTTTGAATTTTTATTCTCACAAAAAATAGAAGATTTACTGTTATGTATACAACTGCATCATTGTAAAAATGGTATAAATAACATCAGTGCACTTGTGCAAGTATATTAGACTCTCCAGTTGATGTGTATTGGACGCATGGTGTGATTTGTTTACTCTTGAACATCGGCCAAAATCGAACATTTTCGCTACTTTGCGCTCAGTTTCAAGGTACTTGTCATCGTGAAACCAGTCCAAATTATCTTTAATTCTGTAGTATATCATCTATTCTATAAAATGAGACTAAGAAAACGATAATACAAGCATAAATTCCATACGAAAATAGACTGCAAAATCGCTGTTTTAAACCAAAAACACGGTCAGAGTTTTTTTTTCCTCATTATGCATTGTGTGGTGCAGGAATTTTTTTATACTGCGCACACTGACCGCACAGACCCATTCAATCACATCTAGGCCTAACAGCCTGTTTCTGCTTGATTTGAGGGCGCTAGAATTTATTCGTACTAGTACGTCAATAACTACAGTGCGTAAAACGTACTTGTACGACCATAACCCCGAAAGGGTTAAAAGTTTATGTGTGTGTGAGTTTTCATCTGAGCTGCCTCCTGGTTTTATCTCTGCTACCACATTGTTTGCAATATTCCTCCATTTTAAGATAAGATAAGATAAGATTTCTTCGGATTTTTAACCCCGGAAGGTTAGCCACCCAGGATAACCCAAGAAAGTCAGTGCGTCATCGAGGACTGTCTGTCTTATTTCCATTGGGGTCCTTAATCTTGTCCCCCAGGATGCGACCCACACCAGTCGACTAACAATTAAGGTACCTATTTGCTGCTAGGTGAACATGACAACAGGTGTAAGGAAACACGTCAAAATGTTTCTACCCGCTGAGAATCCAACCCGGGCCCACCGTGTGTGAAGCGAGAGCTCTGGTCACCAGACCACCGGGCCACCGGTGCCTTAGGTTGAAAAAATCCCCCAGGAGCAAGATGTTGGGGGCAGGAGCTGGAAGATTTTCCAGACAGTGGTCAATTTTCAGAAGCTGTTCCTGGAATTGTTGGGACGTTGCATCCGGAGGCTTGTATACAACCACGATGACCAGGTTTTGGTTCTCGATCTTTACTGCTAATACTTCAACTACATCATTAGAGGCATTTAGTAGTTCTGAACATATAAGTGACTCTGTGATATACAGGCCAACCTACCCCCTTCCCTTTTGCCTGTTCACTCTGTCACATCTGTATAGGTTGTAGCCCGGGATCCATATTTCAATGTCCAAGTGATCTCTTATGTGGGTCTCTGTGAAAGCCGCAAACATAGCATTTGACTCTGTAAGCAGTCCACGGATGTAAGGTATCTTGTTGTTTGTTGCTGGCTTTAGACCCTGTATATTTGCAAAGATGAATGTCGTTGGGTTGGTGGTATGGGGGGGTCTTTTTTTCCTCGCACTAATATCTGTTGTTTTGGAGTGGAGGCCATTGACTGTGGTTCCACTCCAGAAATGATTGCAGTTGGTGTACGATTTCTGTCATTTCCTGCCAACTTTTTTTCCTTCCTGGCGCTAAAAACCTCTATAATAATAATAATATAATAATAATAATAATTTTTTTATTTCAATGCATGTTACAAGTGTACATTGTTATTGGTAGTTACAATTATAAAACTGTAATGCAAGGAGAGCCACTGGCATGCCATGGCATTAGGGGCAGCTTATTCTAAAGACTTATTCACTAAAGACTTAATGCTAGAGAAATTGATTGAGTTTATTCTAGTTCTGTATTATTTAAAATTTCAATCTGATTATACATACAATAAAAAGACAATACAAGAGAAATTGGTTGAGTTTAGTCCAGTTGTATATTTTAATTCAAGTTACAGTATGTTGATGCTATACTAGTATAATAACAATACTAGAAAATTTGTTGAGTTTCTTCTAGTTATATATTTTATTTCTATTTAACAAAATGATGATACTATAATATTTAAATGAACAATATGATGATATGATATTGAACAAGTGTTAAGGAGGATGACATATAAATTGAGATTATCTTAAGTAAAATAACATTGGGTTTGAAAGTTTGGTACAGTATGAGTATTTAGTATAGTGTGAGTAGGTGATTTTTGAGAAGAGTCTTGAATTGATTTTCGGACAAGGTTAACTTAATATTTACTGGTAATGAATTCCAGATTCTGGGGCCCTTTATGTGCATAGAATTTTTAAATTGGTTAGAATGGACTCGGGGTATGTCAAATAGTGATCTGTGTCTTGTGTCATGGTCGTGGGACCTATTAAAGTTGTTGAGGAGAATTTTGAGCGGAGGGTTGATATTAGCATGTAGAGTTTTATGTATGTAGATGGCACATGAATAGGTGTGAATATTTTTTACGGTGAGTAGTGTAGGTAGTAGGTTGGTAGACAGCAACCACCCAGGGAGGTACTACCATCCTGCCAGGTGACTGTGAAACAGAAACCTGAAACTGTTTTACATGATGGTAGGATTGCTGGTGTCTTTTTTCTGTCTCATAAACACGCTGGATAACAGGTATATCTAGCTACTTCTACTTACACTTTAGGTCACACTACACTGGCATACACATGCATATATATATACATACACACATCTAGGTTTTTCTTCTTTTTCTTAATAGCTCTTGTTCTTTTTATTTTCTCTATTGTCCATGGGGAAGTGGAAAAGAATCTTTCCTCCGTAAGCCATGCGTGTCGTATGAGGCGACTAAGATGCCGGGAGCAATGGGCTAGTAACCCCTTCTCCTGTACAAATCTACTAAAAACGAAGAAGAAAAACTTTATAAAATTGGGGTGTCTGAATGTGCGTGGATGTAGTGCGGATGATAAGAAAGAGATGATTGCCGATGTTATGAATGAAAAGAAGTTGGATGTCCTGGCCCTAAGCGAAACAAAGCTGAAGGGGGTAGGCGAGTTTCAGTGGGGAGAAATAAATGGGATTAAGTCAGGAGTATCTGAGAGAGTTAGAGCTAAGGAAGGGTAGCAATAATGTTGAAGGATCAGTTATGGAAGGAAAAGAGGGAATATAAATGTGTAAATTCAAGGATTATGTGGATTAAAATAAGGGTCGGATGCGAAAAGTGGGTCATAATAAGCGTGTATGCACCTGGAGAAGAGAGGAGTGTAGAGGAGAGAGAGATTTTGGGAGATGTTAAGCGAATGTATAGGAACTTTTGAACCAAATGAGAGAGTAATTGTGGTAGGGGACCTAAATGCTAAAGTGGGAGAAACATGCAGAGAGGGTGTAGTAGGTAAGTTTGGGGTACCAGGTGTAAATGATAATGGGAGCCCTTTGATTGAACTTTGTATAGAAAGGGGTTTAGTTATAGGTAATACATATTTTAAGAAAAAGAGGATAAATAAGTATACAAGATATGATGTAGGGCGTAATGACAGTAGTTTGTTGGACTATGTATTGGTAGATAAAAGACTGTTGAGTAGACTTCAGGATGTACATGTTTATAGAGGGCTACAGATATATCAGATCACTTTTTAGTTATAGCTACAGTGGGAGTAAAAGGTAGATGGGATACAAGGAAAATAGAATCAGTAAGTAAAGAGAGGTGAAGGTTTATAAACTAAAAGAGGAGGCAGTTAGGGTAAGATATAAACAACTATTGGAGGATAGATGGGCTAGTGAGAGTGTAGGCAATGGGGTCGAAAATGTATGGGGTAGATTTAAAAATGTAGTGTTAAAGTGTTCAGCAGAAGTTTGTGGTTACAGGCGAGTGGGTGCTGGAGGGAAGAGGAGCGATTGGTGGAATGATGATGTAAAGAGAGTAGTAAGGAGAAAAAGTTAGCATATGAGAGGTTTTTACAAAGTAGAAGTGATGCAAGGAGGGAAGAGTATATGGAGAGAAAAAGAGAGGTTAAAAGAGTGGTGAAGCAATGTAAAAGAGAGCAGATGAGAGAGTGGGTGAGATGTTATCAGCAAATTTTGTTGAAAATAAGAAAAAGTTTTGGAATGAGATTAATAAGTTGAGGAAGCCTAGAGAACAAATGGATTTGACAGTTAAAAATAGGAGAGGAAGTTATTAAATGGAGAGTTAGAGGTATCGGGAAGATGGAGAGAATATTTTGAGGATTTGTTAAATGTTGATGAAGACAGGGAAGCTGTGATTTCGTGTGTAGGGCAAGGAGGAATAACATCTTGTAGGAGTGTGGAAGAGCCAGTTGTGGGTGTAGGGAAGTTCGTGAGGCAGTGGGTAGAATGAAAGGGGGTAAGGCAGCTGGGATTGATGGGATAAAGATAGAAATGTTAAAAGCAGGTGGGGATATAATTTTGGAGTGGTTGGTGCTATTATTTAATAAATGTATGGAAGAGGGTAAGGTACCTAAGGATTGGCAGAGAGCGTGTATTGTTCCTTTGTATAAAGGCAAAGGGGACAAAAGAGAGTGCAAAAATTATAGGGGCATAAGTCTGTTGAGTGTACCTGGTAAAGTGTATGGTAGAGTTATTATTGAAAGAATTAAGAGTAAAACAGAAAACAGGATAGCAGATGAACAAGGGGGCTTTAGGAAAGGTAGGGGGTGTGTAGACCAAGTGTTTACAGTGAAACATATAGGTGAACAGTATTTGGATAAGGGTAAAGATGTTTTTGTGGCATTTATGGATTTGGAAAAGGCGTATGATAGGGTAGATAGGGGGGCAATGTGGCAGATGTTGCAGGTGTATGGAATAGGAGGAAGGTTACTGAAAGCAGTGAAGAGTTTTTATGAGGATAGTGAGGCTCAGGTTAGAGTGTGTAGGAGGGAAGGGGACTATTTCCCAGTAAAAGTGGGCCTTAGACAAGGATGTGTGATGTCACCGTGGTTGTTCAATATATTTATAGATGGGGTTGTAAGAGAAGTGAATGCGAGGGTCTTGGCAAGAGGTGTTGGGCTAAAAGATAAAGAAGCAAATACAAAGTGGGAGTTGTCACAGTTGCTTTTTGCTGATGACACTGTGCTTTTGGGAGATTCTGAAGAGAAGCTGCAGAGGTTGGTGGATGAATTTGGTAGGGTGTGTAAAGAAGAAAATTGAAAGTGAATATAGGAAAGAGTAAGGTGATGAGGATAACAAAAAGAATAGGTGATGAAAGATTGGATATCAGATTGGAGGGAGAGAGTATGGAGGAGGTGAATGTATTCAGATATTTGGGAGTGGACATGTCGGCGGATGGGTCTATGAAGGATGAGGTGAATCATAGAATTGATGAGGGAAAAGGGTGAGTGGAGCACTTCGGAGTCTGTGGAGACAAAGAACCTTGTCCATGGAAGTAAAGAGGGAATGTATGAGAGTATAGTTATACCAACGCTCTTATATGGGTGTGAAGCATGGGTGATGAATGTTGCAACGAGGAGAAGGCTGGAGGCAGTGGAGATGTCATGTCTGAGGTCAATGTGTGGTGTGAATATAATGCAGAGAATTCGGAGTTTGGAAATTAGGAGGAGGTGCGGGATTACCAAAACGATTGTCCAGAGAGCTGAGGAGGGGTTGTTGAGGTGGTTTGGACATGTAGAGAGAATGGAACGAGACAGAGTGACTTCGAGAGTGTATAAATCTGTAGTGGAGGGAAGGCGGGGTAGGGGTCGGCCTAGGAAAGGTTGGAGGGAGGGGTAGAGGAAGTTTTGTGTGCGAGGGCTTGGACTTCCAGCAAGCATGTGTGAGCGTATTTGATAGGAGTGAATGGAGGCATATGGTTTTAATACTTGACGTGCTGTTGGAGTGTGAGCAAAGTAACATTTATGAAGGGATTCAGGAAACCGGCAGGCCGGACTTGAGTTCTGGAGATGGGAAGTACAGTGCCGGCACTCTGAAGGAGGGGTGTTAATGTTGCAGTTTTATAACTGTAGTGTAAAGCACCCTTCTGGCAAGACAGTGATGGAGTGAACGATGATGAAAGTTTTTTTTTTTCGGGCCACCCTGCCTTGGTGGGAATCGGCCGATGTGTTAATAAAAATAAAATAATAGTTTTAATGTTCTGAATATAGGTGGAGTATGTTGTCTAGAGTGGGAATTTGTTATCATCCTGACTGCAGCCTTTTGCTGGGTTATGAGTGGTCTAAGGTGATTTAATGTTGTTGAGCCCCATGCACTGATTCCATAGGTGAGATAAGGGTAGATAAGAGAATGATATAGTGCAATGAGAGCTGGTTGTGGCACATGATAGCGTATCTTAGATAATATACCTACTGTCTTTGAGATTTTCTTGGAAATTTGTTGTACATATATGAGTTTGGAATTTAAGACTACTGTCAAGGTGGATTCCTAGGAATTTTCCCTCTTTGAGTCTTGTGATGGGTGCACCATTTAGTGTTATGTTAAGTGGAACATTTGTAGCTTTGTTTCCAAACTGTATGAAGTAGGTCTTGTCAGTATTGAGAGTAAGTTTATTTGTCGTCATCCATGTTGTTATTTTCTGTAATTCGGCATTAACTGTGTTGGCTAGTATGACTGGATTTGGGTGAGAGAAGACATATGTTGTGTCATCTGCAAATAAAATGGGTTTGAGTAGTTGTGATGCATTCGGTAGGTCGTTTATGTAAATGAGAAATAAGAGTGGCCCCAGGACACTACCTTGAGGACACCGACTGTAATTTGTCGTGTAGAAGAGTTCACTCCATTTGTGTACACATACTGGCTTCTGTTGCTAAGGTACGACTTTAGGTAATTGAGGGGTGCCCCTAATACCATAGTGCACTAATTTTGTGAGCAATAAATCATGGTCGACTGTATCAAATGCTTTGCGTAGGTCTATAAAGATTCCCAGCGGAACTTCTTTCTTCTCAAGTGCGGTGTATATTAACTCTAACATGTGTGTTATAGCATCGTTTGTGCTCTTGTTAGTCCTGAATCCAAATTGACAGGGGTTTAGTACATTGTGTGAAACGAGGAAGGAATAGATCTGTTTATGAATTAATTTTTCGAAGATTTTAGAAAGCAGTGGTAAATTTGAGATTCGTCTATAATTGTGCAAGTCACTTTGGTCACCACTCTCTCCGGAGTGGCTGTGGCTACCCAGGTTTTGCCATGGTCTGGATGTTCTGTGTCATCTTGTACTCTTTAGGTGGTGTGCCTGGCAATATAAGTTATAGCACTATCTTTCCTGAACTGACGAGTGGCACATTTCAGCTTACAGGACAGGAGATTGCATTTTCCTGTTGTCATATGGGCACGGCATTTTCTTGGGTGGTCATAATTGCATGTCCCATCTGTTTTCCCAGATATTCCATGCCTGCAGATACCAAGTGCATAATATTCACATAGGCCAGATTCCAAAAGTTGCTGAGGATGGTGGAGGAGTTTGGGAGTGTATGTAATTAAAAGACGGAAGTTATTGAGGATAAAAGAGTTGACGAGAATAAGAAGCCAAGGCAGTGAAAG
>WNWK01052043.1:0-12300 GCA_009830355.1 Cherax destructor | reverse complement strand
GGTAATAAAGTTACACTGATATTGGTAATAAAGTTACATTACTTTTGCATTGGAACGTGGTAATGCAGGGCAAGAGAACCCAAAATAACCTATAAATTGTGTGTATACAAACAAATAAATAAAGGCTCATATTTAAAGGTATATCGGAATTGAAAGACAGTGTTTACCTTTGAGTTTTTGCCCACCACAGTGACTCAGATGTCTCGTGTAAACATAGTGTTGTGAATAAACAGAAGGGTAGACGAGGTTGAACGCGGTCCATAAATTGGCAGTTCGACGCGTCGTAATGTCAATTTATAGACCGCGGTTCGAGCTCCTAGTCTACCCTTCTGTTTATTCATCGACAGTTGTTTATTACAACTTTGTACATGAAGGATCTCAATAAAAACATAATACACAAATAATGTTCTCATACATCTCTCACAGTAACCAAAGACACACACAGATACTCACATTTGACCAACACATAAGCAAACTGTCTGAACACAGGAACCAGCCAAAAATAAAACAAAATCCTCCCAAGAATGCTGCATTTTTCTCTCACCTAACAACTCCATCTGAATCTAATTTAATATTAAAACTGGTAACGGGAAACCTATGCATTCTTTGCTGCAGAAGCATTAAAAAAGGGGGAGGAGAATTTCTCGGAAGAGCAGCAAGCGTTCCTCAGATATTATATTAAACAGAGGCGCCTCTCCGTCCAGGGAGGATCCACTTACCTAACCATCCGCTGCATTCACGGGTGTTTCTTGGTGCTGGTGAAGGGGCCTTGATCGAAGGCACTTGGAGATAGCAACCCTTTCCTTGGATGAAATCTGATTGCCTCGCTCCGTAGGCACCGTAATAACCCCAACAGGTTTATCGCCTCCCTATAATGATCATAAATATAATTCTTTTAAAATTAATAATAATAATAATAATAATAATTCACTTGCTCAGACAACACCTCGAGGTTTCTTCAGTGAAGTTGGTATGAGGAATTGAATTTACCTCCTTCCTGTGGACTGTTCTGAGAGCCTCCCAGTTCCCAGCTGCTCTATGACCTACGGGTCTAGAGGTTCCTTACGAATGCAATGATAACTTCAGTGCCATACGAAACAGACTTTTATTGCTGTAACCAGCGTTTTGAAAGATCTTTCTTTAATAAAGACTGCAACAGAAATGAAGATAACACTGGTCTGCATGATTTGTTTTTATTGACTATGGTATCTTTTCGGTATATATGTGAAAAATAGTGATTCATTGTGTTTTTACTCATCTTTATCACATCAGGTTGTCAAGTTATACGGAAACGTTACTTTTCTATTTTCGTATAACATAAGTAAATGAGAAAGTGGTATATTACCAATTAAAATGCTTACCTTATATTGAATTAAATGTTAAATCTAATATATTTTTCTTTATTTTCAGATTATTAATATGTCTAGAGGCTGCATAAATTCACCAGGCATATTTTGCTATGTCTGCGGGGAATTCACCCTTCAGATTCCCGGAGCAACATTACTCCTTTATTGAATTTAAAGGTTGTACGTTTCTACAATGGCAACACAGCTGCATCTGTGCCAATTGACCATAGTGTCCAAATGTCGAAACTTACGCAGATATGAAGACACTAATATCTGCAACCAAGACCAGAATCAAAATTTTTTTCAGTGGGATTTAAAGTTATTGCTTTTACTAGGTCTTCAAGGGGGTCACCAAGTATCCCTGTTTTCTGTGTTTTTGGGGGATAGGGGGAAAACAGCCAACTAGAACAAAAACTGGCCACCAAGAACCAGTTTCAAAGAAACACAACGTGAAAACTGTGCCATTAGTTCCCCCCAAAAAAATTTCCCCGGCTGCCACCACCCACATCAAATTAGGGCTTATGAAAAAATTGTGAAGCCCTTTGAACAAGAAAACTGCTTTCAAGTACCGGGAGTCAAAGTTTCTATAAGTGAAGGCAAGCTAAAGGAGGAACCTGGTTCTCAGATTCAGGAATTGATGAAGGACAAGCATTTTGATGACGCATTAGCAGGTGTCGAGGTGAATGCCTGGCTTTATTCAAGCAGATTGTCCACAACTTCCTGGGAATCAAGCTCCGAATATGAAAAAAATCCAAGACCTGATTTCAATTTTCCCAACAATTTGGGGTCTAGAATGATGTGAAGATCCCCCTTTTTTGCACTCACATCTTGAAAATTTTTCCCAACAATTGGGGAGACTACAGTGAGGAACAAGGAGAGTGGTGGTTCCATCAAGATATTTGCACCATGGAAACTCGATACCAGGGCAAATGGAATGTCAGCATGAAGGGGGTTATGCTGGGCATTGAAAAGTAATGGTCTCGGGGTGACAGCACAAGTGAAAATCAAAGCGGTCCTCCTTCCTTTGATTCAATATGTAGGTTAAAGATTAGGGGCATATTTTTTAATAAAAACATTTGATTTGATTCATGTTGATTTGTAATTATATATTCTTAAAACTAACACAATGTGCTTTTCCATGATTACTTTTCCAATTTTAATAAAGTAACAATTTTTTAAAAAATTTACATTTTTCATTATCATTAATTTGTATTTTATTCAAAATCCTTACGTGATAGAGCAAATGGTTTAGACATTTTCAATCAGCACCCAAGAATATAAGACCAACATGAATAAAAATAAAATTAAAAAAATTCCAAATGCAGACCATTGAAAATATTGTTACAGAAAACGGAAAATGGGGTGGAAGGAAGATCAGGGGAAAACAGGAGAGTGTAAAGAAAAAAAATTAAGTAGAAAATGGAGACTGGGGGAAAAGGGGAATTGTAAATAGGAGGAAGAGTGTAAGAAGATGACGAGGATGAGGAGGAAAAAATAATAGTAAATGATTTGGAGATTCTAAGAGTAAAAAAAGAGCAGAAAGAAAAAGAGAAGAGGGGGGAAAAAAAGTAGGAGCAGAAGGAGGAAGAAAAGGGGGGAAAAAAAGAGTAGGAGAGCAGTAGTAGGAGGAAAAGGAGTAGATGGAGGGAACTGGGGGAAGAAGAAATGAGTAAGAGTAAGAAGGGAAAAAAAGAGTAAACGTAGGAGTAGAAGAAATTTTTGAGGTAGAAGATAACAATAGGAGCAGGAGAAGTAAGAGAAAGCAGAAGAGTAACAACAGAAATAGTAGCAGAGGAAGAAGAATAAGAACGGGCAGGGGGAAAAAGAAGAGTAAGTGGCGGGAGGAAGGAGAAGAGAAGCAAGAGGAGGAGGAGGAGGAGGAATAGGAAGCCAGGAATGGTTGGTGGTGCAGTTTGAGCCATCAGTCACAGTGGGACCCCCCGCTTCACTGCCTTTAAAGGTTTTGGGGGACCCTCCCCAGAAGACCCATGAATACTAACCAAATTTTTAAAAAGTGCCGAAATTGCCTCAGAGCGGGAAACGAGAAATAATTTCCCGAGTGTAAGAATATTGTAAAAATGGATAGAGAAAATCACAGATGCACCAGGAGAGAGAGAGAGAGAGAGAGAGAGAGAGAGAGAGAGAGAGAGAGAGAGAGAGAGAGAGAGAGAGAGAGAGAGAAAAAAGAGAAGGAAGAGAGAGAGAGAGAGAGAGAGAGTTTCTATGTTCCCACTGAATAACTAATTTTCGTTTTTGAAACGCAACCTACAATTTTATGAGACGATAATTTCACTAAAGAACAGTCAATATTCTAAAATAGGGGAAAGTAACTGCAATGAGTGCATTCATGAAAATAGCAGGGAACATTTGGTCCATGAACCGAAGCAATTGTTGGGCTGAAGAATTGAAGTGAGGAATGGAAATTGAATTGCCGAGCAGAGTAATACAACAGAAGAGCAGCCTGGGGGAGAGTAGAATCGCGCGAGCCTCCACACACACACACAACACACACACACACCCCACACAGGAGGTATAAAAAAGCTCATGGAGCAGGAAGAGTTGACGTAGTAACAGTGAAGAGGGGGGGGCCAGAGCCATGAATCGCCCCCTGAAACCCAAATTGGGTGAGCACACTAAAAAGGAACCCAATTTGTTAAAGTTATCAAGAACTACCTACCTTCTTTTTTAACTGACATGTTCTATTAATTTTATTGCAAAGAACAACTTGAAAGGGGAAAAAAATAAATAAATTGGTCGTTTAAATTTACAGTGAAAAAGTACGTGATCTCAAACATTTTTTCAGAGAAAGTGAAAGAAAAAACAGGGGATCAAAAAAGGCATTAGTTTTTAAAACCCAAACTGTCGTATCATATTACTGATGGTGTATGTTGTTTATGGACCTTATGTACCATACCATTAGGACCAATAAGCGTTAGTGTTTCAATTTTACTAAATATAAACTTTATATATATATTTATTCTTTTTTTTCTTTTGGTCACACACACACACACTTTTTATATATATATATATATATATATATATATATATATATATATATATATATATATATATATATATATATATATATATATATATATATATATATGCATGTATAAATATATAAATTTCATTTTTTCTTATTAACATGTGAGATAGTGGACTAAGATTAAAAGCAATGATTCGCGGACCATAAGTCGAGTTTCGTAAATGCAGGTTTTTTGTGCAGTGAACGTGAGGACTTGTATAGATTTCAATAATAAGTGACACGTCCACATCAGATGTTTTGTGTCATTGTTCATAACTCTTAGGAGTTCTAGTGTATGTTAGGGGAAAGAGTCTACAGTGAGATGTGTTGGTTTTTCCATTTATATATAAAAGTGGAAATTGACGAAAACCTACTTATAATTTTTTTTTTTTCAGTTCCTAGTTCATTGGGGGTTCAGCAAAAGGTAAGTTCCTGCGAGAGCCCCTTCTGTGGAATAGGGATGGGGATTAATTATTTACAGGGACCCAGGGTTTTCACAATATATACTGTTAACATCGTGCAGGAGTCACATGGGGGGACTTTCAGTTTTTTTTATGTTTTTTTTAAAAACCCCTTTCGTGTTTATGCATTGTACTTGTGGGTTCTTATATTTTTTTCTTTTCCTTTTATGTTATATATTAAAACCGGGGAAAAGTCTTTTTTTATTTTTTTTTAAAATTGATGTTTTAATATTCTTTAAGTTAAAAAATTAGATCCTGAGAACTGATATAATAAAATCCCTTTTAATATGTATTTAAATATGTAGTTGTTTCTATGCACCTTAGCCTTTATGGGTAATTTTTTTTTATATCTTCAATTAACCCTCTAGAGTGCCCATAGTGGAGTAAGGCTGTTGTAATAGTCTTTGTTAACAGTTGCCTGATAACAGGCAAATTTCGGTCAAAGACGGGTGAAGACAAAGTGAAAGGAAGGGGGATTTATCAGTCTGTCACCCTTATGAAGTGGTACCTTCAAGAGTGGGGGATGACGCACCCCAGGTCAGTCCCTCGGGCTTGTGGGACTGATCAGGTGTTGAAAGTTAATTCATCAGTTCTGTCAAAATTTAAAGGCATGCCAATGACTGAACTGATAAACTCTTCACCAGCAGATGCTGGGGAACAGCTTTGGGTGAGGAACTGGGGACCTCCCCTTGGGCATCACACTTTATTGCCTGTCTTTCTCCCATTGCTACATGAGCCAAGTGGATTTAGCGCTTTCCCATGAATCTTTTCAATAATATACCCAAAGGGGGAAAGTCCCACTACAAGGTTGAACGCGATATATCAAAGATACTGGCAAAGAGGTTTATCTCAGCTTATCCCTTATTTTCCCATTCTAGGCATTTTCTAAGACGTCGTGGGGGGGAAAAAAAATGCATAACCCTTGAATCAATTCAGCTGAAATGTTTTAAAATGGCTTTATTACAGCTTTCATCTACAAAAATTAACATTTACATAGTTTTTGATCACGTTGTAACCAGTCCCCGAACCCAACAGGTGAGAAAGATGCAAACTCACTATGATTTTGACGAGATGAATTTGGTAGATTCAAACTTATCTAATATTATCCAACACCACATGACTTCGAAAAGGGGATAAATGAATGCCCATACCCCCCCAGGCTCAGACTCGTGAACCCTTTTAATTTTTTTCGGTTAACCATACGCAAATAAAGCTAGTTTTTTAAATTTTAATTTATTCAATCAAGAAAACGTGTTTTTTTTTTGTGGTTTTAAATCGGACAGAAATCAACGAACAGTAATATATGTAAATGCAAAAATGCCCGCCCTGTTCTAGGAGAGAAATTTTAGTAAGACAAATAACCCCGACAGCTTGAAAGAAAGGGGCCCTTTGATACTTTCACAGAGAACATTTCACTGAAAAAGTTTCGACGCTTCAGATACATCATTTGAAGAAACGGGTTCAGGGACAGAAACGTTTTTACTGAAGATGTCCTTAGTGGATATATTTGTGTTCGTTTCAAAGGTGGAATGTAGGGGAAACCCGACGTGAGTGAAAACTTGCAGAGTATGGTCTTGTGACCCTCTGCCTTTTCTTCATTATAAGAAAGGTTACTCTGAAGATGCACAAGACCTTCCCCCCTAAGACGAGTTTAAAAAAAATGCCTAGGTTTCCGGGTAAGATATATGAGTGGATGATCTTTGGGATTTTACAGCAAGAGCTTTTTAACGCACCTCCTGAATATGAATTTTTAAATTACGAGGAAAAAAGTTTTATAAATGAAAAAAAATCCTCTGGTGTGCTTACCCAAAAATTTTTTTAGTTGGGATAATAAAAGTATAATGATTTTCTTGGTTAGCGAGTTATACATCATCCAGAATTTAATCTGGGTGCTTTTAAAAATTGTTTCAAAATATTATCATCTGGTGAATTTAATGTGTACCGATTTATTAATTTTTTCCTTACCTGAGAGATTAAATGATTAGTTTTTATATTTTTATGAGTGTAATAAAAATTTGTTTATAGAAACTTTGCATCTTTTCAAATTAAATAAACAAAAAACACACACACACAAAACCCCACACACACACACACACACACACACACACAGTACCTCAAGAAAATGGACAAATTTGAGAAGCAGAGAAAAAAAAAATATATGCACTGTCTCAAAGAGATTTTATAGAAAGGAGACACTTGGTGATTAAAAGAAAAGATTTCAGAATGGGAAAGTGTAACAAGTGGGTCCGCAAGGATCGATATTAGGATCAGTACTGTTTCATGTATGTATAAGACATTTACAAGAGTAGAATTTTATGTATCCCTGTTTGATATGATGTAAAAGAATGAGATGAGAACGAAAGGGGGAAAATGAAAAAAACAGTCTAAAAGATTTGTCCGACAAGAGAAAGGGGAAAAACGGGGGGAAAGGGGGAAAGAAGATAAACGATTTAGATTTTACAAAGGTCCAAATCTCGTTAAGGACGAACTTGGCAAGAATTTATAGATTATATCCACTTGTTTCTGAGGATGCTTTGGGACACGAAGGGGGAAAATGAAATAGTGAAAATTTCCCAATGGGGGTGGCTTTGGGGGTTAGGGAAAAAAACCCAGGAAAATAAAAAGACGAAACGGGGGGGGGGGGGGTGTGTGTGTGTGTGTGTGTGTGTGTGTGTGTGTGTGTGTGTGTGTGTGTGTGTGTGGGGTGTGTGTGTGTGTGTGTGTGTGTGTGTGTGTGTGTGTGTGTGTGTGTGGGGTGTGTGTGTGTGTGTGTGTGTGTGTGTGTGTGTGTGTGTGTGTGTGTGTGTGTGTGTGTGTGTGTGTGTGTGTGTGTGTGTGTGTGTGTGTGTGTGTGTGTGTGTGTGCGTGTGTGTGTGTATACAGCCAAACACAGAGGGTAAATGCAAAAACTCTGATGTGAATTAAATTTGGGTCAATAAACGACTCAATTTTAGCAAAGATTGATCTAATAAAGTACTTCAGATGTTTCCAAACTATTGAGTTTGGGTACGACAATTTTATGATCCCCAGAACACATTCAGCTTTTTTTATGCTTAAATTTAATAATGTTTTTTTAAAATGCGCTATAACAATGTCTGAAACAGAAATGCCAGGGGAAATTTTAGAACTTTAAAAGCATTTTAGTTCCCGATCTTTTTGTTTCCCGCACCAGATGTTTGAGCGATTTTTTGATCGCCATATTTGTGATTAAATAAATGTTTGTAATATATTCGCATGACCGAACAAACCAACCCAAATTAGCCTAGCATAAATTAAACAAATTAGAATTTTAAAACTGGGGAAATATTATTTTTGGATTAAAATAAGTTTTTATATATGTTCGCATGACCCAATAAACCAACATTAACCTAAAACAATTTTGAAAAAAAAAAGAATTTAAAACCTTTGAGAGACACTTTAAAAAAAATGACAGGTTTAGATAAACTGAGTTAACAAGTTTTATGAACAAAATCGTCTGGGTCATGTTAGATATGATGTTGGTCCGGTGGTTATTTGACAGGTCTTCTACTAGGCTTCTAGTCCGCACCGTTAAAAAAATATATACACATACATTAGAAGATATATTTACAGGTCATCATTCCCATAATAAAAGCAGAATGTTACCACATTGTCGCTTCCTGATATAATTAAGTTATAATGATGATCTCGCAAAATATTGTAGCATTTTTAAACAGACGTTGGCTGTCGTCCACCTCTCATCTTATCTGGCTTTTTTTTTTTTTAGCCTCTTCTCTCCCAGTCGTGAACTGGTGTGGGAGGGCCGGAAACGTTGTTCCAAGAAGGACGGAAACGCTGTTCCAGAAGAGACGGAAACGCTGTTCCAGGAGGGACGGAAACCCTCGTCCAAGAGGGTTAGTTATGAATAGTTGTTATGATTAGTTGAACGTTATTGTATTTATCGTACACATCACTTTCTTCCCGTTTATTACCTCAATAAGAACATAAGAAAGAAGGAACACTGCAGCAGGCCTACTGGCCCATGCGAGGCAGGTCCAAATTTCCCAAAGGCTTAAGCCCCGACCCAGCCAGGTCAGGTTACATTCACTTAAGGAGGGAACACTGCATCTGACCCAGCACAGGCTAGTCAGGACCAACTCACACCCAACCACCTGGTCAGCCGACCACCTGGTCAGGTCACTTCCACTTAAGGAATTAGTACAGCTACTGACCTGTAATACAAGCCAGTCAGGTCCAAATTCACACCCATCCACACCCACCATGTATTTATCTAACCCATTTTAAAACTACACAACGTCTTAGCATCTATGACGGTACTGGGGGTTTGTTCCACTCATCCACAACTCTATTACCAAACCAGTGCTTTCCATATCCTTCCTGAATCTGAACTTTTTCCCAACTTGAAACCATTGCTGCGAGTCCTGTCTTGGCTGGATATTTTCAGCACGCTATTTACATCCCCTTTATTTATTCCTGTTTTCCATTTATACCCCCTCAATCATATCCCCCTAATTCTACGCCTTTCTAGAGAGTGCAGATTCAGGGCCCTCAGTCTATCCTCATAGGGAAGATTTCTGATACATGGGATCAACTTTGTCATCCTCCTTGTACGTTTTCCAGTGCATTTATATCCATTCTGTAATACGGTGACCAGAACTGTGCAGCATAATCTAAATGAGGCCTAACCAAAGATATATAGAGTAGAACAACCTGAGGACTTCTATTATTTATACTTCTTGATATGAAGCCAAGGATTCTGTTAGCTTTATTGCGAACACTTATGCACTGTTGTCTTGGCTTCAGATTACTACTAACCAGAACTCCTAAATCCTTCTCGCAATCACAAGAAATAAGATCTACATTATTCAGCTTATATGTGGCATGGTTATTGTCCTGCCCAACATTTAGAACTTTGCATTTGTTTACATTAAACTGCATCTGCCACTTCTCCGACCACTGCATCAGTCTATTCAAATCATCCTGAAGTGCTCTAATGTCCTCATTTGAATGAATTGGACGACCTATTTTGGTGTCACAGAAATTTATTTATGTTACTATTTATTCCCTCATCTATGTCGTTTATGTAAATTGTAAACAACAGGGGGCCCAAAACTGACCCCTGTGGAACACCGCTTGAGACGCGCCCCCATTCTGATTTTCTCCATTTATGCAAACTCTCTGCCGCCTATTTGTCAACCATGCCTCTACCCAGGAAAAATTTCTCCTGCTATTCCGTGGCCTTAAGTTCTCAGTAGCCTCTGATGTGGAACTTTATCGAAAGCCTTACTGAAGTCCATATACACAATATCATATTCATTACCATGATCTACCTCCTCAAACACCTAGTGAAAAAGTTAGTAAATTGAAGACAGGAAAAGCCCCTTAGTAAAACCGTGTGAGATTCATTAATCAATTTATGCTTTTCAAGATGGCTACGAATTGCCTCGGCAATTATTGATTCCATAAATTTACCAACTATGGAGGTAAGGCTTATTGGTCTATAGTTCGAAGTTTAAAGGGCCTGTCACCTGCCTTGTAAATAGGTCATGTTAGATATGATGTATAATTGCAGAATATGAAGACAAATACTTGCATGGGACTACGTTTTACTCTTAAGCAGAGCTTCGTTAGGGTTTTTGACGAAGGTGAGTGTAGAGCATCATCAATGGCCTCGCAAAGTGCTAACAAAGCAAAAAAGGTGTCCCAATTCATCCAATCCGCAGAATATTCACACACACACACACAACACACACACACACACTGCTCTCAAACGAGCATCTTGATATAACGTGTCCTTAACTGTATATCGTACTCGATACACCGTACTGAATGCTCTTGTCAGGTGAAAGGAGAAATGCACTTAGCTAGGCAGATTGAAATTAATCAACTCGTGCAGGCATTGTCTGAAGTCAGCGCATTGAAGATTGACAGGTTTGCCTTTTGATTGGATTGAAATGTTGATTGCCTTTTGAAATTGATGCTGAAATTTTGTGATTTTTTTCATGTTACGAATCACCCTAGTAGGTTTAGGGTTCCTTTGATTATAATAATAATCCTGTTAGGGAAAGAAATCTTATTCGTGTGACGAGTTGAAGTTTTCCTGTTAAATATTATTTGGTGATTATCTTCCAGTTCAATCCAATGGAAGGAAAAGGGGGACCTTGATCCAAGAAAGTTTGGGGCACCCTACCATTACACGGAGGAAAATTGATTATCTATCATTTCACAGGTTGGTACGACCCGCCCAGCGTAGCGCCTTCCCGTCTTTTTGGGGGCGCCGGCAACGATTTGTTTTGGGGAACTTTTTTAGGAAAATTTTTTTTTATAAAAATTTTTTTTTCGGGCATGTTTTGGGGAAAGTCTTTGACGAATTTCATTTGTCATGCGCTTTTTCCATGACATGAGCATTTTTTGGGGAATGCTTCTTTGGCGAGCTTTTTTAGAGAACGTCTTATGACGAACGTCTTTTCGAGAAAGTCTTGTCACGTAAAAATATCAAGAGTCACGTCAGTTCAAAGAAACATAATATTTATCAGACATATTACACTATCTAAGATATTTTAAAAAAAACGTTTCAATCCTGTGATCTCAAATAATATACTCAGGCTAACAGTATGAAAAGGGTTTGGGAAGTGGATTGTGTCAAAAGTGACCTGAAAAAGAACTGAGGATTATTTGAGATGAGGTCAAAAGGCAATGGGGGTGATTCCTGTGTTGTGAGGCAGGTTAACCTTTCCTAGTTTTTTATTGTGTATGCCATTTTCTTTTTTTATTTTGTTGCTTCCATTATGTGTTCCATGTATATCTAGAATATACTCACAGGGGATATTCACTAAACGAATTCACCAGGTATACCAAATATACCAAATACACCCCAATTAAAAAATTCACCCTAGTAGGAAGACAGGGAAGGTCAACCAACCAGCCAGTGAATTATATAGCACATAATTTGGGATCTTATTTATCAAAAAAAAGCCCCGAAAAATTATATAATTTTAAGCAATTAACCGTTGCAAAAATGCATCTACCTTCTTTTCCCCCTCCTTCCTTCCATATCTTCCCCTCTCTCTCTCTCTCTCCTTTTTTTCCTCATATAATATATATATATATATATATATATATATATATATATATATATATATATATATATATATATATATAGTAGAATAGATAAAATTTAATTAAAAACTCCTTTTAAAAATTTAAATCCTTTCTAAAATTTTCTTTATACGTTTAAAGATATATTTTCATTAATGTTAATGTAAAAAAAAATATTTTTTTTCCCAAAAAAACCTTAGAAAACTTACCCAACCTTATTATAACAAGGCAATTTAATTTAGCCTAATCCAATAAATATATTTTAGAAAAGTTTTCAGAATTTAAAATAAACAGAGACAATGAAATATATTTTTTCTTAGGTTCAGAATTATTTTTGCGAAATTATTTATACAAAATTTACCCTTTTTATTCGGTGAGAAGAGCGTTGCTA
>WNWK01052042.1:0-12300 GCA_009830355.1 Cherax destructor | reverse complement strand
CGAGGGTCTTGGCAAGAGGTGTGGGGTTAAAAGAAAAGAATCAAATACTAAGTGGGAGTTGTCAAAAGTTGTTTTTTGCTGATGACACTGTGCTTTTGGGAGATTCTGAAGGGGAAGTTGCAGAGGTTGGTGGATGAATTTGGTAGGGTTGTAAAGAAAAAATTTGAAAGTGAATATAGGAAAGAGTAAGGTGATGAGGATAACAAAAAGATTAGGTGACGAAAGATTGGATACAAATTGGAGGGAGAGAGTATGGAGGAGGTGAATGTATTCAGATATTTGGGAGTGGACATGTCAGCAGATGGGTCTATGAAGGATGAGGTGAATCATAGAATTGATGAGGGGAAAAGGGTGAGTGGAGCACTTCGGAGTCTGTGGAGACAAAGAACTTTGTCCATGGTAGTGAAGAGGGGAATGTATGAGAGCATAGTTATACCAGCACTCTTATATGGGTGTGAAGCATGGGTGATGAATGTTGCAACGAGGAGAAGGCTGGAGATGTCATGTCTGAGGTCAATGTGTGGTGTGAATATAATGCAGAGAATTCGGAGTTTGTAAATTAGGAGGAGGTACGGGATTACCAAAACTATTATCCAGAGAACTGAGGAGGGGTTGTTGAGGTGGTTTGGACATGTAGAGAGAATGGAACAAGACAGAATGACTTCGAGAGTGTATAAATCTGTAGTGGAGGGAAGGCGGGGTAGGGGTCGGCCTAGGAAAAGTTGGAGGGAGGGGGTAAAGGTGGTTTTGTGTGCGAGGGGCTTGGACTTCCAGCAAGCATGTGTGAGCGTATTTGATAGGAGTGAATGGAGACAAATGGTTTTTAATAAATGACGTGCCTTTGGAGTGTGAGCAAAGTAACATTTATGAAGGGATTCAGGGAAACTGGCAGGCCGGACTTGAGTCCTGGAGATGGGAAGTACAGTGTCTGCACTCTGAAGGAGGGGTGTTAATGTTGCAGTTTTATAACTGTAGTGTAAAGCACCCCTCTGGCAAGACAGTGATGGAGTGAATGATGATGAACGTTTTTTTTTTTCGGGCCACCTTACCTTGGTGGGAATCGGCTAATGTGTTAATAAAATAAAATAAATAATTTTTGGGTGGAACGGATTAATTGTATTTACAATTAATCCGTTCGTAATTCGAAACCTTATTTCTTATGGGAAATAAGGTTTCGAATTTTGAACTTTTTGTGTTAAGAACTAGCTCCTGGAACGGATTAAGTTCGTTAGGCGAGGGACCGCTGTATGTACATTGCACCATACTTTGGTCTCACAGGCCCCATAAGTTACTTAGAAAAGAAAAAAAATTAAAATACAAGAAACCTTCGAATGGGAGTAAATGAAATAATACCGGGTGAGCGGCATTCGCCGCTGTTGCCATACGCAGCTCATTTTCTACCAACTTTATGCCTCCATATCTTGGTAAGTACTGATCGCAAAAATTTTTGTTTAGGCTTAAAACAATGAGCAAATTAATCATAACATTTTGGTAAGAATTTTTTTTTTTTTCGAATATTTCCCGACATAGAATGACAGTTTCAGAAAGGGGCCTCCGACAGTCAAAGGGTTAAGAGATAGTACATCATCAACACCACAAACAAAGAGTACTTGTGAAGAGTGTAGTTACAGTTGTGTATTATCAAGATAACAAGTAAAGATCAAAGTATTTATGAAGAGTTGTTGTTTGAAGGACATTTATTCTAGCTTTCACTCATGGTTATTATGATTTACTATCATTTTTGTACAATTGTTGTACAGTGGACCCTCGCTTATCGGCCGTAATCCATTCCAGAAGCTCGGCCTAAAAGCAGAATAATATTTCCCCTAAGAATTAATGTAAATACGTACAATTATTTCATTCCAGACAAAAATATCAACAAAAATTTTTTTTTTTTAAGATTAACTATGGTTTTACATACACAAAACAATGAGTTAAGTTTCGTGTTGTCATTTTTCTATCGTTTAATTGCTTAACTTACTTGCTACACTGTTAATGCTACACTTTATCGCTGGCTGGCTCTATAGCCTTTATCGACTCCTGCTGCTTTAGTATCATACATATCGTAGAATCACTGAAGAAGGCACATTCTCCTCTCTCAACCCTTCCCCAAAGGACTGGCACTCTGAACTTTCTTTTGGCCCCATTGTGGCTTATTTCACAGTCACAATCAATAAACAAGCACCAAAATGAACAGATGAATGGATGAATGGATGAGTGTGATATGCTTGAGGGAGTGGCGTTGCCGGCGGTTTGATGTGTCCCATACGGCCGATAAGCGAAAAATGGCTGATAACCGGAAAGCGAAAAACCGACCTATAAGCGAGTTGGCCGATAACAGGAACGGCTGATAAGCGAGGGTCCACTTTACTTATTGCACAGTGGAACCTCGGTACTCAAACTTAATTTGTTCCAGAAGGCTGTTCGAGAACCAAACAAATTTTTCCCAACCAATTTTCTTTTTTGTTGGCTGTTATCACTAATCTTCTTAGGCCCCATGGTGACTTATTTATACAAATAATATAAGAAAGCACCAAAAAACGTGAAGAAACATGAAATAGTTTACAGCGAAGTTCTGGCAGGTCGTGTTTGTTTGGTCGAATGCCAAGCAAACAGTCGACTACTGAGAGATTTTTTTACCGAACAAAGTGTTCGAATACCGAGCTGTTTGAGTACTGAGGTTCCACTGTATTTTGTATAATTTCAGTACACATTTTTGCAACCAATGGTAATTGTCATTATGACCATAAAGTGTCTCAAAAATATTCTTATTTATTTTCTTTTATTACAGGCCAGTGCCAAGGAGGTGATGATGAAGTTCCCAGCAATGGCATATTCTTTGAGGCACAGGGATATATTTCAGGCAGCTGTTGGTAAGCATTTTGTTTATAAGTAAAGAATAATTAGAGGCACCCATTGTCTAATAACATATATACACTGAAGAAAACAACAATTATATATTAACCTCAGTTTGCTAAATATAATTCTTTTGTACACTTCCATCATATAATTGTATGTCTACAGCATCCATGTATCAATTATGTGTAAACAAAGAATAAAAACATTGCATAATTAATGCAATAGTGGAAACAAAATGTGATGTCAAATTAAAGAAATATTACAAAAAATATTCAGGTTTTTGGGAATGATGGTTGTCCTCTTTGTCCTCACTACTGTAATAACTTTCACAACCTTAACCCTTTGAGGGTCCAAGAATTTTCCAAAAAAATTTTTGTTATTTTTTAGTATGAAATGGTAGAGAATCTTTTTCTGAAGGTAATAAAACAAAAAGCACAAAATTTGATGGAAAAATTACGAAATTACACCATCGCTAATTTTGCTGCGTTGGCAACATTTATGCATTGGCGATTTTGCCCACTTTGACTCCTATTTTAGGCCAATTACATTATTCCAGTCAACCAAATTCTTAGCTATTTCACTAGTATTACTTCTGTTTTATCAATTGAGCACAAGAAACTGCCCAATCAACTATTTCAATACACACACAACCCACACATATAAAAAAGAGAGGAGCTTACGATGACGTTTCGGTCCGACTTGGACCATTTACAAAGTCACACTAACACACAGGACAGGAAGAAGGAGTATTTATAGGCAGGCAGACAGGGGAGGGCACAAGAAAGTGGTGGAGGGGTAATAATGGAGGTAGTAGTGGTAGTGGTAGTAGTAGTAGTGGAGTCAGTCATATTCTAGGAAAGGAGCTCTTCAATGAAGCTGGCGGCCTGCATAGGGTAAGGACAACAACACAGAGGGGGAAAAATGAAATTAAAATAAAATAAAGAAGGACAAATAAAAGGCAAAAGAAAAGAAAGAAAACACAGAGGAGAAAGGAGAAGGGAGAAGAGATAGAAGGGGAAGGAATCAGGTTAAGTCACGGGTGTTCTGAAGTTTGGAGCATTTAACAATGTAATGGGAGAGGAAAGCATCTACAGAGACAAAGCCAGGGCTAGGATTCATACAGGGAAAGTTGTGTATAAGAGAGGATTCAACCAGACGGCGACTGTGAAAGTTGGACGTAGGGTAGACAGTTTTAGCAGAAGACCAGTCAATAGGATGACTGTGATCCCTGACATGACAGAAAAGAGCATTATTAGTGTCGGCAAGCCTAACACTATTTTTGTGCTCCCTAAGTCTGTCAGAAAGAGATCGGCCAGTTTCTCCAAAGTACTGAAGAGGACAGGAGCAAGAAATAGAGTAGACACCAGGAGAATCTATAGAGGGAGGGGAGGTATAAACTAGATTAGTGCAAAGAGTGTTAGTCTAGTGAAAGGTAAGTTTGATGTCTAAGGAACAGAGAGAGTTGTTGAGATTAGAGAGACCAGAGATGTAGGGAAGGCAGAGGACAGGAGCAACCTTCTCTCTGGTCATTAATTATGGCTCCAGGCTTCTCTTGCTCTCCAGTTTGAATTCATCACCACACACAGAAGATTGACTTTTTATCCTATTTCATAGACCTAAATAAAAATTATTACCATGTCTAAATAATAAATCATAACCAAGAATACTTGGTCATGGTTTATGCCATCTCTATAATTGAAGCAGATCTATTAAAAAACATAAAACAGACTGGGAGAAGTAGGTGGGACTTCACCCCTTGAGGGTCTATGCCGTAGTTCTACGGCTTTAAAGCCAGAGTCAGTGCCGTAGTACTACGTCATGAGCTCAGCTCACTCAGGTAAGCTGTGAGTGGTAAATTTTGGCCTACATATGAGAGAATGGGTCTGTGTGATAAGTGTGCACCATATAAAAAAATCCTGCAGCACACAGTGCATAATGAAAAAAAACTACGACTGTGTTTTTGATTAAAACAGCGAATTTGCAGTGTATTTTTGTATGGTTTTTATGGTTGTATTCATAGTTTCTTAGTCTCATTTGATAGAATGGAAGACATTTTACAGAAATAGAGATAATTTTGATTGGTTTTGGGAATGAAAATAGCTTGAAATTGAACTCAAAATAGTGGAAATGTTAAGTTTTTTGCCGATGTTCAAGAGTAAACATATCACATCACACATCCATTACACGTCAACTGGTGGGTCTGATGTGCATTCATGAATGCACAGATATTATTTATACAATTATTGCAATATTGCATAACAGTAAATCTTTTATTTTTTTGTGTGACTAAAAATTCTTTGTGTGAATAAAAAATCAAAATGGAATTCATGTGTAAAGCCAGGAAATGTAACTAATGAACAGAGGAAATGTTATTTTAGTGCCATGAATGAATGCATTGTTTATTCTGGACTTTATTTTGAAAATTGAATATTTTGAAATTTGTGTGAAATTGGCCAAATTACCAATTTCTGATCACTATTGTGTAGTTGAAATACAGTGGACCCCAGGATTTCGTACTGCTCCAAACTAGAACAATTATGTAAGGGTATTTTTGTAAGTGCTTTTGTAAGTGTATTTTTGGGGGTCTAAAAGGACTAATCTAATTTACATTAGTATTCCTTAAGGGAACAAATTCGTTCAGTAACGGCACTTGAACAGCATTCTGGAACGAATTAATGACGAAATCCGGGGGTCCACTGTAGTTGATTTGGCAGTTTCTTGTGCTCATTCAATAAAATAGGAGGCATATTAGCAAAATACAGTGGACCCCCGAGTAACGAACACCCCGGAAATCGTACAATTATGTAAGTATAATATTATAAGTGCTTGTGGAAGTGTATTTTTGGGGGTCTGAAATAGACTAACCTACGTGCCATTATTCCTTAAGGGAGTAAATTCGTTCGGTAATGGCACTTGAGCAGGCTTCTGGAATGAAGTTTTTACGTTACTTGGGGGTCCACTGTACCTAAAAATTTTGTCAACTGGAAGAATGTAATTGGCCTAAAATATGAGTGAAATTGGGCAAAACCGCCAATGTGTAAATATCGCTTACTTGGCAAAATTCGCAAAAGCGTAATTTTTTCAATTTTCCATCAAATTTCGTAATTTAAAAAAAAAAAAAAAGAGATTCTCTTACCATTTTTTTTTTTTTGAAAATTATTGAATCCTGTGGACATTTTTCCGATTGTGGGTCTGGATCCTCAAGGGATTAACCTTCCTCAGAAAAAAAAATGGCCATTTGTTCCTCTTAGAGGCATATTTCAGGCCACTTCCAGTCTGCAACTGACCAAAATCTTTTCCATTTCACTAGTATGTCTTCTGGTTTATCAATTAGCACCAAGAAACAGCGACTAAAGTCATGAAAGCCACCCTAGAAAATTGTTCGCTATGTTAACCCAAACACCAGGTTAAATGTTAGCTGTTCCCATCATGCACAGCATAGGGCAGAATTTTAGCCTGCACACGCCCATAGCACAGACCTGTTTTCTCATATCTAGGCCATAATTTTCTCAACATATTTGAGGGCACTATGATTTACAAGTAGATTTACATAAGTGTCAATGGCCATGATCTTGTATATAGTACAGTAGGGCCCCGCTTTTCGGCGATTCGCCTTTCGGCGTTCCGTTCATACGGCGAGTTCAAATTATGACCAAAACTTTTGTATACAGCGAGGGTCTTTCAGATACGGCATGCGCCACCCGGTTTGTTTACATTTTCCGTGAGCACATCTCTATTATGTAATAATCACTCTTGGGCACATTAAATGTCCAATTTTACTTCAATATAGACATTTTCATTAATCCATCTATGATATTTTCTTCAAAATGATATAAGAAACACGTTACATAGCATATAAACATGCTGTTTATATGCTAAGTAGGTGTGGTTGCCGGGCGGAGGGAAAACATTACGTAATACTAATAATAATCACTCTTGGGCACATTACATGTCTTATTTTACGTTAATATACACATTTTCATTAACCCATCTATAATATTTTCTTCAAAATTATATAAGAAACACGTTACAAAGCATATAAACATGCTGTTTATATGCTATGGTGTTGCCGGGCAGAGGGAAAACATTACGTAATGTACTAATAATAATCACTTGGGCACATTAAATGTCTTATTTTACGTTAATATAGACATTTTCATTAATTCATCTATGATATTTTCTTCAAAATTATTTAAAAAACACGTTACATAGCATATAAACATGATACATACACCCACAGAATAAAAATTGACAAATATGAGATTTGTTTACCAAGCGACTTTGTAGGAGTGTCGGAAAAATTACGTTTTCTCTAGTCAAACATTGAGGGATAACTGTAGAAAAATATTCCTTTCATATGCCTTCACTCTATATATAGCTATTCACGACCCTTGTGGGTTTAGCGCTTCTTTTTTTTATTATGATAATAATAATAATAATAATAATACTATCATTACCTCTGAAAATAGTGTGTTGCATGAGAATGGGAGTGATGCTGTTTGTTTATTTTGTACTAACTTGTACACAATGTAAGAGTACAGTGGTACCTCGACTTACGTTTTTAATCCGTCAGAGAGGGCATTTCTTAAGACGAAACAAACGTAACACGAATCAATTTTCCCCATAAGAAATAATGGAAATAAATTTAATCCGTCCAAGACTTCCAAAAGTAGTTAAATAAAATATTTTTTAGAACTTTTGGACATTAAATAATAAATAATTGAATAAAGAATACATAAATACACATGCAAATACATACTATTGTACAATAACATGTCACTTACATTTATTGAAGAGTTGTTGATGTGTGGAGGAAGTGAGGAGGGGAGAAGGTGGAGTAGTATGCTAGTGTTTGAAAGGGAATCCCTTCCATTAACACTGCAGGTACCAAGTCCTTTTCTGGGGTTACTTCCCTTTTCTTTGAATGCCACTAGGACCAGCTTGAGAGTCACTGGACCTCTTTCTAACAACAAATTTGTCCAGGGAGATCTGTGTCTGGCGATTCTTTAAAACATCCCTGAAGTGGGACACCACAGTGTCATTGTACAGGTTGCCAGCACGGCCTGCAACAGCATGGTTAGGGTGATATTCATCCATAAATGCTTGCACATCACTCCATTTGGCACAGATCTCCTAATCCTTGAAGAAGGCACATTCTTCCATTTTTGTTCCACCTCCTCCTCCTCCTCTGAACCATTGTCCTGACCTCTGCTTTCTTGTTCAGTTGCTGTTGAAGCTCTTGCAGATCTTCAGTGGTTAGCTCTTCCTTGTGCTCCTCCACCAACTGTTCCACATCCTCACCACTCACCTCTAACCCCAAAGACTTGCCCAATTCCACAATTTCTTCCAAAACAGGCTCAGGCTCAGGCTCAGGGTTCTGAGGCTCAGCCCCAAAACCTTCAAAATCCCCCTCTAGGACACAGTCTGGCCACAATTTTCTCCAGGCAGAGTTCAAAGTCCTGGTAGTCACTCCCTCCCAAGCCTTACCTATAAGGTGTACACAATGCAGCATATGGAAATGTTTTTCCAAAATTCTCTTAGGGTTATGTTTATGTCTGTGGTCACATCAAAGCACTTTTGAAACATTGCTTTGGTATAGAGTTTTTAAAGTTGGAAATGACCTGCTGGTCCATGGGCTGGAGGAGAGGAGTGGTATTAGGGGGCAAGAACTTCACTTTGATGAATTTAAACTCCTCCACAATTTTCTCTACCAAGTTTGGAGGATGACAAGGAGCATTGTCCATTATCAGGAGGCACTTAAGTGGCAAATTATTTTCCTCGAGATATTTCTTAACACTGGGGCCAAACACTTCATTGAACCAATCTAAGAAAATGTCCTTTGTGACCTAAGCCTTTTTGTTAGACTTCCACATCACACACAAGTTAGACTTGCTGACACCGCATCTGCCAAACACTCGGGATTTTCAAAAGATACACCAGTAAAGGCTTCACTTTGCAATCACCACTGGCATTGGCACAAAGCATCAAAGTTAGCCTGTCTTTCATAGGCTTATGTCCTGGCTGTGCCTTTTCCTCCTGAGTAATGTAGGTCCTGTTGGGCATTTTCTTCCAAAACAGGCCTGTTTCATCACAATTAAACACTTGTTGGGGGAGGAATTGTTCAGCCTCTATGTACTCCTGGAATTCAGGCACATATTTTTCAGCCGCACTTTTGTCACAACTGGCTCCCTCACCATGCCTCACAACACTATGTATGCCAGTACGCTTCTTAAATTTTGAAACCAGCCTCTGCTGGCTTTAAATTCGCTCACTTCACTCGTTGCAGGCATTTTCTTAAGGAGATCATCATGCAACTGCCTTGCTTTTTCACATATTATTCCCTCCGAAACAGTATCTCCTGCTAACTGTTTCTCGTTGATCCACACCAACAACAACCTTTCCACATTTTCCAGCACTTGTGGTCTGTGTTTTGTGATCACAGATGCACCTTTTGCAACAACTGCTTCCTTGATTTTACTTAAATATTTCTTATCCACAATGGTAGAGATGGTAGAATAGGGTTTACCATACAGCCTGGCCAGCTCACTGATACGCACTCCACTTTCATATTTTTCTATTATCTCCTTCTTCATTTCTATCGTAAATATATTTCTGTTCCTCTTTGCCACAGGCTTAGCACTAGGATCTTTCCTTGGACCCATGGTAGCTTATTTAGCAGTTGCAAGCACTAAAAACAGTGGAATAATGACAATATACTGGTATGAATGCGTGGGTGTGGGTGGGTGGTCGCTCTCGCTTGTAAACACTAGCACACTGACGCTCCCTGGAGTGCGCGCTCAGCTGGGCTCCAAGCGAACAGGTCCGGTACGAAAGGCGTAAGACGAATCAAACAACGGATGTCGCATACAAATTTCTTACGTTATAAGTAACGGATATCGAATATAACGTAAGGTGATAACAACGTAAGTCGAGGTACCACTGTAATTATTATGTGAGGTAATTATTATCATTTGTGAGGTAATTATTATTATTATTTTGAGGTAAAAGTTTCACAAACTCTTACAAACGTATGTGAATGAACTAAAAGTGGACACGTATTAATCGCATTCATTTCGCCTGACCGAGTGATCGCCCACTACCTGTTCAGTTTGTTTTTTTACCTTGTCTGAACTCCGTATCTCGTTCTCTCTCTCGTTTACTCTTTCGTTAACTAGTTGGCTCTCGACTATGGCGTCTAAGCTAAGTTGTGATAAAAAGAGGAGTCGTAAGCCTCTTACTTTAAGTGCCAAGTTAGAAATGATTGAACTCGGTGAACTGACTTTTTTGGGTTATCCTAGGTACTCTACTCATATTCTGCTATGTATGATAATCTATGTAACTGTATTTGTGTATACCTGAATAAACTTACTAACAAGGTATATGTTGATCACTGATATAGCCATCAAATACAGTTATATATAGCAGCATATGTGTAGATAACCCAGGATAACCCAAGAGTGTCAGCTGGGGATTGCAAGTTAAAACCTATGATAATTTATCACTCAGAGAATCCTTGGGCCCTAAAGAACTATGCAAAAGGTAGCCTCCCTGTTTATTATAAATCCAATTCGAAAGCTTGGATGACTACTGATCTTTTCATAAATTGGTTCACAGACTATTTTAAGCCTACAGTTGAGACTTACTGCAAGGAAAAGAAAATTCCTTTTAATGTTATACTTGTTTTAGACAATACCCTGCCACTCACCTCTCACACATCAATGTTAATACTTTAAGGTAAGTAATAAGTGTACTCTGTGTGTATCTTATTTTTTATTGTGTTATTTAATGCCTAGTGCTATTTCTAACTTAATATAAGTTAGTGTAAGCTTGTTGTCTGGCATTTATATGCATTTAGAAGTGGAAAAAAATGGAGTTTTGCTTTTCGGCGATGTCTGCTTTAAGGCACTAGCCTGGAACCTAACCTGCCGTATAAGTGGGGCCCTACTGTATGTCAGTTTTATTAATTTGGGCTTCTTTATCATATCTGTCTGTCTGCCTGACTGAATGACTTACTGACTTGATTGAATGACTTACTGACTTGATTGAATGACTTACTGACTTGACTGAATAACTTACTGACTTGACTGAATGACACACTGACTTGACTGAATGACACACTGACTTGACTGAATGACACAATGACTTGACTGAATGGCACAATGACTTGACTGAATGACACAATGACTTGACTGAATGACACAATGACTTGACTGAATGACACAATGACTTGACTGAATGACACAATGACTTAACTGAATGACACAATGACTTGACTGAATGACACAATGACTTGACTGAATGACACACTGACTTGACTGAATGACACAATGACTTGACTGAATGACACAATGACTTGACTGAATGACACAATGACTTGACTGAATGACACACTGACTTGACTGAATGACTTACTGACTTGACTGAATGACTTACTGACTTGACTGAATGACACAATGACTTGACTGACTGACTTACTAACTTGACTGAATGACACAATGACTTGACTGACAGACTTACTGACTTGTCTGAATGACTTACTGACTTGACTTACTGACTTGATTTACTGACTTGACTTACTCACTTGACTTACTGACTTGACTGACTGACTTGACTTACTGACTTGACTGACAGACTTACTGACTTGACTGACTGACTTACTGACTTGACTGAATGACTTACTGACTTGACTGAATGATACAATGACTTGACTGAATGACACACTGACTTGACTGAGTGGCACAATGACTTGACTGACAGGCTTACTGACTTGACTGAATGACACAATGACTTGACTGACTGACTTGACTGATTGACTTGACTGATTGACTTGACTGACTGACTTGACTTACTGACTTGACTTACTGACTTGACAGACTGACTGACTTGACTTACTGACTTGACTGACCCGACTGACAGACTTACGGACTTGACTTACTCACTTGACTTACTGACTTGACAGACTGACCTGACTGACAGACTTACTGACTTGACTGACAGACTTACTGACTTGACTGAATGACTTACTGACTTGACTGAATGACTTACTGACTTGACTGAATGACTTACTGACTTGACTGAATGACTTACTGACTTGACTGAATGACACACTGACTTGACTGAATGACACACTGATTTGACTGAATGACACAATGACTTCACTGAATGATACAATAACTTGACTGAATGACACAATGACTTGACTGAATGACAATGACTTGACTGAATGACTTACTGACTTGACTGACTTACTGACTTGACTGAATGACTTACTGACTTGACTGAATGACACACTGACTTGACTGAATGACACTGACTTGACTGAATGACACACTGACTTGACTGAATGACACAATGACTTGACTGAATGGAACAATGACTTGACTGAATGACACAATGACTTGACTGAATGACACAATGACTTGACTGAATGACACAATGACT
>WNWK01052041.1:0-12300 GCA_009830355.1 Cherax destructor | reverse complement strand
AAGTATCCTGGCTGGTTTGTGGGGGGAATTACCCTGGCTGGTTTGTGGGGGGAATATCCTGGCTGGTTTGTGGGGGGAAATTTGGCTGGTTTGTGGGGGGAAGATCCTGGCTGGTTTGTGTTGGGAAGTATCCTGGCTGGTTTGTGGGGGGAAAATATCCTGGCGGGTTTTTGTGGGGGGAAAATATCCTGGCTGGTTTGTGTGGGGAAGTATCCTGCCTGGTTTGTGTGGGGAGGTTCCTGGCTGGTTTGTGTGGGAATATCCTGGCTGGTTTGTGGGGAAGTACCCTGACTGGTTTGTGGGGGGAAGTACCCTGGCTGGTTTGTGTGGGGAAGTATCCTGGCTTGTTTTTGTGGGGAAGTATCCTGGCTGGTTTGGGGGGGGAAAGTATTTTTCCCCCGGGTTTGTGGGGGAAATACCCTGGCTGGTGTGTGAGGTGATGGTCACTTATAAACAATGGCTTTGTTTATGGGCTGATGCCCCCAACCTTCATTATCTCTGTCATTTTTTTATTAATTTGGGCATTTTTATCATGCTGCTACGTTATTTATGTTATTTTTTTTTTTTATTAACACATCGGCTGTTTCCCCACCAAGGCGGGGTTGGGAAAAAAAAAAACTTTCATCATCATTCACTCCATCACTGTCTTGCCAAAAGGGGGTGTTTTACACTACAGTTAAAAACCCCCCCAACATTAACACCCCTCCTTCGGGAGTGCCGGCACTGTCTTCCCATCCCCAAAATTCAAGCCCGGGCCTCCCGGTTTCCCCTGAATCCCTTCATAAATGTTCTTTTCACACTCCAACAGCCGTCAAGTATTAAAAAAACCCTATGCCCCTTTACTCCCATCAAATCCCAAACATGCTTGCTGGAAATCCAAACCCTGCACAAAAAACTTCCCTTTTCCCCCCCCTCCAAAACCTTTTCCCGGGGCCCACCCCTACCCCCCTTCCCCCCACCCCGGTTTTTACCCCCCTCGAAGTCATCTGTCTCGTTCCATTCTCCCCTCATTCCCAAACCCCTCAACAACCCCCCTCGTCTCTGGACAATCGTTTTTGGGAATCCCGCACCTCCTCCTAATTTTCCCAAAACCCGAATTTTCAAAATTTTATTCACACCCCCTTTACCTCAGACATGACATCTCCACTGCCTCCCCGCCTTCTCCTCGTTGCAACATTCATCACCCATGCTTCCCCCCATATAAAAAGCGTTGGGTTTTTTATACTCTCCTTTTTCCCCTTTACTTCCATGGACAAGGTTCTTTGTCTCCCAGACTCCGAAGGTAAAATCACCCCCCCTTCAATTTTATGATTCCCCCATCCTTCATAGACCCATCCGTAAATTATCCCAAAAATCTGAATACATTCACCTCCTCCATACTCTCTCCCCCCCAATCTGATATCCCAAACTTTCGTCACCTATTCTTTTTTTTATCCTCATCACCTTACTCTTTCCCCATATTCACTTTTAATTTTCTTTTTTTTTAAAACCCCCAAAATTATCCACCCAAACCCCTGCAACTTTTTTTTAGAATCTCCCAAAAAACACGGGGTCATCAGAAAAAACAACTGTGACCCAAATCCCCCTTTGTATTTGCTTCTTTTCTTTTGGCCCCAAAACCTCTTGCCAAGACCCCCGATTAAATTTCTTACAACCCCAAACTATAAAATATATTGAACAAAGGGGGACATCACACATCCTTGTCTAAGGCCCCCTTTTACGGGAAATAGTCCCCTTCCCCCCTACACACTCCCAACCTGAGCCTCATATCCTCATAAAAACCCCTTCACTGCTTTCAGTAACCTTCCCTCCTATTCCATACACCTGCAACATCTGCCACATTTTCCCTATCTCCCCAAATATCCCCTTTTTCCCAAATCCATAAATCCCAAAAAAACATCTTTACCCTTTTCCAAATACTGTTCACCTATATGTTTCACTGAAAACCCGGTCTACACCCCCTACCTTTCCTAAACCCCCTTGTTCATCTGCAATCCTGCTTTCTTTTTTAAATTTAATTCTTTCAATAATAACTCTACCATAAAACTTTTTCCAGGTTTTTCACCCCCCAAAAGACCCATTCCCCTATAATTTTTTCACTTTTCTTTGCCCCCCTTTTTTTTATCAAAGGAAAATACAACCCCTCTGCCCAAACCCTAAAGGGCCCTTTTCCCCCTTCCATACATTTATTAAATAATAGCAAACCACTCCAAAATTTATCCCCACCTGCTTTTAACATTTTCTATCTTTATCCCCTCAATCCCCCTGTTAAACCCCCTTTCATTCTACCCACTGCCTCCGAATTTCCCCCCACACCCACAACTGGCTCTTCCACACTCCCACAAGATGTTATTCCTCCTTACCCGAAAACAAGCTTCCCCGTTTTATCAACATTTAACAAATCCTCAAAATATTCTCTCCATTTCCCCATCCTCTAACTCTCCATTTAATAACTCTCCTCTCCCATTTTTTTAATTAAAAACCATTTTTTTCTCTAGGCTTCCTCAACTTATTAATCTCATTCTTATTAATCATTATTCTGGAATAAATATGATGGGGAGATAACTCATTGATAGTAATAATAAAATATTATTATTCAATATTCTAGTCCCGGGGAGCTCACCCTCCCAGCCATGGTGGTCCGTGAGTAAACGGGCTGAGAGAGACTGCTTTGCCCGTCTCCCTGCCCCGTCTCCCTCATAGCACTGCCAACCATTCAATATTAGAATATAATATAGTTTTTTTTAATTTTTCATCTTTATCATGCTTCTTCGATATTTATGTTATACCTAATATTATTCTGGAATAAATATGATAGGTGAAAAACCTTTTTTTTATGGGAATAGTATTTTTTACTTCTTTATAGTGCCGTGAGCTAACATATCCTCACGCCATGATGGTCCATGAGCAACTGAGACACCTTTCCCCTTCTCCTTTTCACCCCCCCCCTTCAATACCTATATGTCAGTTTTTATTAATTTTTTGCATCTTTATCATGCCTACATTATTTATTTATACCCAATATTATCCTGGAATAAATATGATAGGTAGAAAACAGATACGTATTTCGGATCATTACACTGGTCTGCATTTGGAATGTTTTAATTTTTTTTTTTATTCATGGTTGCAACCATATTCTTGGGCTGCTGATTGTAAATCTCTAAACCATTTTGCTCTATCATGTAAGGATTTTGAATAAAATACAAATTAAGGATAATAAAAATGTGAATTTTTAATAAATTGTTACTTTATTAAAATTAGGCAAGTAATCATGGAAAAGCACATTGTGTTAGTTTTAAGAACATATGAATTCCAAATCAACATGAATCATATCGAATGATTTTTTTTTTTAAATATGCTCCTATGCTCCTAATGGTTAGCCTACATATTGAATCAAAGTAAGGAGAACCGCTTTTATTTACGCTTGTGCTGTGCATCGAGACCATTACGTTTCAATGACCAGCAGTAATCCGCCATCATGCTGACATTCCATTTGCCCTGGTATTGAATTTCCATGGTGCAAATATCCTGATGGAACCACTCTCCTTTTTCCTCACTGTAGTCCCCAAAATTGTTGGGAAAATAGTCAAGATGTGTGTGCAAAAGTCATCTTCACACTCATTCTAGACCCAAGTTGTTGGACATTTGAAACCGGTCTTGGACATTTTTTCATATTTGGGAGTTCCTGTTTCCCAGGAAGTTGTGGACAATCTGCTTGAATGAAAACCAGGGATTCACCTCGACACCTGCTAATGCTTCATCAAAATGCTTGTCCTTCATCACTTCCTGAATCTGAGGGCCAACAAAGATTCCTACCTTTAGCTTGCCTTCACTTATACGAGGAAACTTTGACTCCAGGTACAGTGGTACCCCGATTTTCGAACACTCCCAACTCGCCCCTATTATGTAAGTTTATTATTGTAAGTGCTTTTATAAGTGTTTTTTTGGGGGTCTTAAATGGACTAATCTAATATACATTATTCCTTATGGGAATAAATTTGTTTGGTAACAGCACTTGAACAGCATTCTGGAATGAAGAATGTTCGAAACTCGGGGTTCCACTGTACTTCAAAGAAAAGTTCCATTCTTGTTCAAGGCCTTCACAAAATTTTTCATAAGCCCTAATTTGATGTGGAGTAGTGGCAGCAGAATTTTTTGGGTCAACTAGTGGCACAGTTTTCACGTTGTGATTTCTGGGTAAGAAGTTTCTTGATGGCCAGTCTTTTGGTCATAGTGCTGACTGTCTGTCCTACTATCCCAAAGACACAGAAAACAGGGATACTTGATGTATCTGCCTTGAAAACCTAGTAGGAGAGCAATAACTTTTAAATCACCACAAATGAGAAAATTGTGATTCTGGTACAGTGGCCCCTCGACTATCGGTCATAATCCATTCCAGAAGCTAGCCCTTTAACACGAAGTACTCAAACTTGAAACCTTATTTCCATAAATACAATTAATCCGTTCCCCCCAAAAAATATTCACAAAATTCTTTTTTTAAAGAATAAATACAGTGGACCCTCCTATTCAAACACCCAAAACTCACCCTCATTCCAGAATGCTGTTCAAGTGCTGTTACCAAACAAATTTATTCCCATAAGGAATGATGTAAATTAGACTAGTCCATTTCAGCCCCCCAAAAATACACTTATAAAAGCACTTACAATAATAAACTTACACATAAAAGGGTGAGTTTTAGTTTCGAATAGCGGGGGTCCACTGTACAATTATAAACTAATAAATTTATAATTAAACATTTAAAATAACATTTACTTACCTTTATTGAAGAGAGTTGCTGGCATCTGGAAGATAGGGAGGAGGACGGGGGGAGGTTAGTGTTTGGGAAAGGGAACCCCCTCCATAAGGACTTCAGGTATCAAAGTGCTATCTGGGGTTATTTCCCCTTCTTTTTCTTTAATGCCACTGGGGACCAGCTTGAGAGTCACTGGACCCTGCCTCAGAAATAACTCTCAAGAGTGCTCTGTTTCTGGCGCCTTTAACATTTTCCTGAAGTGCAACATGGCTCTGTCACTGAACTGGTTGCAGAGATGGCTTATTTCACCTTGCTCAGGGTGAAATTGTTCAACAAAATTTTGCACATCGCTCCACTTGGAACAAATTTCCTTAATCCGTGAAGAAGGCACTCACCTGTCCATCCTCCTCCTGTGAATAAATTTTCCCCTAAATGTCGTCTGATGCTGTTCCTGATGAAGCTCTTTCAGTTCTTCAGTGGTTAGGCTCCCTGTGGTCCTCCACCAACTCTTCCACATCCTCACCACTCACCTCCAACCCCAGGGACTTGCCCAATTCCACAATAGAGTCCACAACAGGCACAGGGTCGTCAGCCTCAAATCCTTCAAAATCCCTCTTTTCAACACAATCCGGCCACAGTGGTCTCTAAGCAGAGTTCAAAGTCCTGGAAGTCACTCCTCCCAAGCTTTACCTATAAGGCCTATGCAATGGACGATATTGAAGTGATCTTTCCAGAACTCTCTTAGGGTCAACTCAGTGTCCGAGGTCACATCAAAGCACTTCTGAAACACTGCTTTGGTGTACAGTTTCTTGAAGTTTGCAATGACCTGCTGGTCCATGGGCTGGATGAGAGGATTGGTGTTAGGAGGCAAGAACTTCACTCTGATGAAATTGAAGTTGTCGGGACAAACACTCTTCCAAGTTGTGAGGATGAGCAGGAGCATTGTCCAGTACCAGGAGGCACTTGAGTGGCAATTTTTTTTCCGGGGGTATTCTTCACACTAGAGCCAAACACTCCAGTCAACCATTCCATGAAAAAATCCTTAGTGTCCCATGCATTAGTGTTAGCCTTCCAATGCACACACAAATTATTCCTGTTAACATTGTGTTTTTGAAGGCTCTGGGATTTTCTGCGTGATACACCAGTAAAGGCTTCACTTTAAAATCACCACTGGCATTGGCACACATCATAAGAGTTAGCCTGTCTTTCATAGGCTTGTGTCCTGACAGTGCCTTTTCCTCCTGAGTAATGAAGGTCCTGTTGGGCATTTTCCAAATCAGGCCTGTTTCATCACAATTAAACACTTGTTGGGGAGGAATTCTTCAGCCTCTAGAACCCCTTAAATTCACTCACAAACTTTTCAGCTGCACATTTGTCTGAGCTGGCTGCCTCCACATGTCTCACAACACTGTGTATGCCACTACGTTTCTTAAACCTCTCAAACCAGCCTCTGCTGACTTTAAAATCACTCTCCTCACCACTGGTTCCAGACATTGTCTTGACAAGATCTGCGTGCAACTTCCCTTGCCTTTTCACAAATTATCGCCGTGGAAATACTATCACCTGCTATATGTTTATTGTTTATCCACACCATCAACAACTTCTCAACCTCATCCACTGTTTTCGATCTATTTTTCGTTAACATATCAACCCCTTTTGCAACATTAGCTTCCTTGATCTCATTTCTCTTTGCCAGGATAGTGGTGATAGTAGATGCATTTTTTTTGTACATCCTGGCAAGCTCACCAGACGTACGCCACTCTCATATTTTTCTACAATTTCTTTCTTCAGGTCGATTGAGTTCCTCACCCCTTACACAGGGGTGCCACTAGGGAAACTTCTTTGAACCCATAGTGACTTATTTCACAGTGACAATCACTGAACCAGCAATAAACACAACAAAAGTATTGTGAATGTTGGAAAGAGCGCGCTGGGTAATGTTCTCTCAAGTGTAAACAACGCACTGGCGTCCTGTCTGCCTCTCCGCGCTTGCGTGGGGCAGGCGGACAGGTCTGTTACTGTTCATTACATGAGTAAATGTTCGCTACACGAGAAAAAAATTTTGCAAAAAAGCTACACGATTTTTTCATTTATGAGCTTTCGTTAGTCGGGGTTCCACTGTAAATACTTTGTATATACGTATTCCTAGACAATAGTAATGACCAAGACAGGTGTAAATGTCCACCTGTCAGTGTGTTTGTGGCAATTTAATACAATCAGTACCTAATATATTAGTATTAGAACAAAGAACTACTATAAAGTGTAATTATCAGAACATAAAAATTACATAAAATAATATAAAAACAAGAAAAAAAAGGGATATCAGCAACACTTCTGCAAGCGGCAGGACTCGATGTTTCCGTCAGGTGAGCATCCAGTGCCAACTTCTCGGCCTCATATCTCGGAAGTACTGACCCTAAAATTTTTTTATCCTATAACACTTAGAAAAAAGTTCTCTTATTTCTATAATTTTTTTTTTTTTCAAAATATTCGGGCACTGGGAGTGAACGTATATATACGTTTGGACCATTTACGGTTAAACCAAAAAAATGGTCGGAGTTTTTTTTTTTTTTTTTATTTTGCACTGCATGGTGCAGGATTTTTTATACTGCGCACACTGGGGTAACTCAGACCCATTCTCTCATATGTAGGCCTCCCAGCTTTCCCCGCAAGACTGGAAGCCCCTAGAATTTTGGCGTAATATTACGGCACCAACACTGGCTTGCAAGCCATAATATGGCACCAACAGTGAAAGGGTTAAGGGTTAAATTACGGCTTTGAAGCCAGTGTCAGTTTACCTGGAGAGAGTTCCTGGGGTCAACGCCCGGGCTCGGTTTGTGACCAGGCCTCATGGTGGATCAGGGCCTGATCAACCAGGCTGTTACTGCTGGCCACACACAGTCCAACGTACGAACCAGTATGAGTAGTATAAAAATCCTGCAGCAAACAGTACGTAATGAGAAAAACTGCAACAGTGTTTTTGGTTTAAAACTGCGACTTTGTGGTGTATTTTCGTATGGTATTTATGGTTGTATTCTCGTTTTCTTGGTTTCATTTGATAGAATGGAAGATATATTACAGAAATAGAGATGATTTTGAATGGTTTACCAACTAAAAGTACTGTAGCTTGAAATTGAGCTCAAAGTAGCAGAAATATCAGTTTTTTGACGATCTTCAAGAGTAAACAAAACATGTCACACGTCCAATACAAGTCAATTGGTGGGTCTAATATGCATTCACAAATGCGCTGATATTATTTATACTATTATTACAATTATGCAATACTCTGATAACAGTTAATCATCTATTTTTTGTGTGAATAAAAATTCAAAATGAGAAGCAAACATAATATAAGAGGGTCCTTGAGACCTGACTAATGAACACAGAAAATTTTATTTTAGTGCCAGGAATGTTTGCATTGTTTTTCTGGCCCTATTTTGAAATTGGCCTTTTCTGAATTTTGTGTGAAATTGGCAAATTAGTACTTTCTGATCACTTTTTGTGTATTTGAAATAGATAAATGGGCAGTTTCTTGTACTCAATCAATAGAATAGAAGGGGTTCTAGCAAAATAGCTATGAGTTTGGTCGAGTGGGAAAAAAGAAAGTGGCCCAAAAAAGGGCTCAAAGTGGGCAAAATCACCAATGCATAAATCCTCCAAGACCGCTAACTTCGTGGGGAGCGTAAGTCTGTAAGTTTTCCATCAAATTTCAAAATTTTGGTTTCATTACCTTGGAAAAAAATCTATCATTTCATAAGAAAAATATTTTTTTCTTTAAATTCTTCGACACTATGAGCAAGTTTGAGAAGGGGTCTCAACACTCAAAGAGTTAAAAACAGAGTAGGTTAGTTAGTAGATGGGGAGCTGGAGGTATTGGGAAGATGGCTGGAATATTTTGATGAACTTTTAAATGTTGATGAAGAAAGAGAGGCAGTAATTTTATGCACTGGCCAGGAGGTATAACATCTTTTAGGAGTGAAGAAGAGCAGGATGTGAGTGTGGGGGAAGGTACGTGAGGCATTACGTAGAATGAAAGGGGTAAAGCAACTGGAACTGACAGGATCATGAGGGAAAAAGTTAAAAGCATGGGGGCATATGGTGTTGGAATGGTTGGTATTTTTGTTTCATAAATGTATGAAAGAGGGAAGGTACCTAGGGATTGGAGAGAGTGTGTATATTTCCTTTATAAAAAGGGGAAGGGGGAACAAAAGAGATGGCAAAATTATGGGGGAATAAGTTTACTGAATATACCAGGTAAAGTGTATGGTAGGATTATTATTGAAAGAATTAGAGGTAAGACAAAGAGCAGGATTGCAGTTGAACAAGGAGGTTTTAGAATGGGTGGGGGATGTGTAGATCAGGTGTTTGCAATGAAGCATATATGTTAACAATATTTAGATGAAGGTAGGGAAGTTTTCATTGCATTTATGGATTTAGAAAAGGCATTTGATAGGGTGGATAGGGAGCAATGTGGCAGATGTTGAAAGTGTAATAGATAGTAAGTTACTAAATGCTGTAAAGAGTTTTTATGAGGATAGTGAGGTTCAGGTTAGGGGGTGTAGGAGAGAAGGAGATTACTTCCCACTAAAAGTAGGTCTTAGACAAGGATGTGTAATGTCACCATGGTTGTTTAACATATTTATAGATGGGGTTTAAAAGATTTAAATGCTAGGGTGTTGGGGGGGAGGGTGGGAATAAATAATGAGAGTTGATGCAGTTACTTTTTGCTGATGATACTGTGCTTTTGGGAAATTGTAAAGAAAAGTTGCAAAGGTTAGTGGATGAGTTTGGGAGGGTGTGTAAAGGTAGAAAGTTGAAGTGAACAGATAAGAGTAAGGTGATGAGGATATCAAATGATTTAGATAAAGAAAAATTGGATATCAAATTGGAGGGAAGGAGTATGGAAGAAGTTTATTATTATTATTTTTTGTCACCCAAAAGAAAAACGAAAGTTTCTTTTTAAATTTAGTAATGTATACAGGAGAAGGGATTACTAGACCCTTGCTCCCGGCATTTTAGTCACCTTTTACGACACGCATTTTTATGGAGGAAGACTTCTGTTCCAATTCCCATGGAAGAAGTTTGTGTGTTCATATATTTGGGAGTCGACTTGTCAGCAGATGGATTTATGAAGGATGAGGTTAACCATAGAATTGATGAAGGAAAAAGGTGAGTGGTGCGTTGAGGTATCTGTGGAGAAAAAAACGTCATCCATGGAGGCGAAGACAGGAATGTACGAGTGTAGAGTGGTACCAACACTCTTATATGGGTGTGAAGCACGGTTGTAAATGCTGCAGAAAAGGAGAGGCTGGAGGCAGTGGAGATATCGGGGTCTAAGGGCAATGTATGAATATTGTGAAGAGAATTCGTACTGTGAAAATTAGGAGGAGGTGTGGAGTTCCTAAAATATTAGTCAGAGGGCTGAAGAGGGGTTGTTGAGGTGGTTTGGTCATTTAGAGAGGATGGAACAAAGTAGAATGACTTGGAGAGCATATAAATCTGTAGGGAAAGGAAGGGGGGTTGGGGTTGTCTTAGGAAAGGTTGGAGGGAGGGGTAAAGGATGTTTTGTGGGCAAGAGTCTTGGACTTCCAGGAAGCGTGCGTAAGCGTGTTAGATAGGAGTAAATGGAGAAGAATGGTTTTTGGGACATGACGAGCTGTTGAGGGTGAGCAGGGTGATATGTATTTTTGAAGGGATTCAGGGAAACTGGTTAGCTTGACTTTAATCCTTAAGGTGGAAGTACAATGCCTGCATTTTAACCCTTTGACTGTCAGAGGCCCCATTCTGAAACTGTCATTCTATGTTGTAAAATTTTGGGAAAAAAATTATTTTTCTTAAAAGAAAGAGAATCTTTTGATGGGAATGACACCAAAAGTACGAAATTTGGTGGAAAACTTAAATTACTCTTGCGAAGACATGTTGGGGATATATCGCATCGGGTTTGCAAATTTCATTGTTACAGGCAACCAAACTCATGCTATTTCTTTGAACTCCATTTGTTCTATCGATTGAGTACAAGAAACCACCCAAATTTTCCGATTTTAACTATCCCAAAAAAGTGTCATAAATTATCAATTTTGCCAATTTCATGCAAAATAAAAAGATGTCAATTTCAAAATAGGGTCCAGAATAAACAATGCAGACATTCCTGGCACTAAAATAAGATTTTCTCTGTTCATTAGTCACGTCTTTAGCCCCCCTTATATTACTCTTGCTTTTTTATTTTGATTTTTTTTTCACACAAAAAAATAGAAGATTTACTGTTATGCATTATTGTAAAAATGGTATAAATAATATCAGTGCACTTGTGTAAGAATATTAGACTCACCAGTTGATGTGTATTGATGCATGGCGTGATTTGTGTACTCTTGAACATTGGCAAAATCTAACATTTCCACTATTTTTGAGCTCAATTTCAAGGTCATTTTCATCATGAAACTAATCAAAATCATATCTGTTTCTGTAATATTTTTCCATTCTATCAAATGAGACCACGAAAAGAGAATACAACCATAAATACTATACGAAAATACACCTCAAAGTCGCCGTTTTAATCCAAAAACACGGTCAGTTTTTTTTTTTTTTCATTATGCACTGTGTGCTGCAGGATTTTTTTAATACAGTGCATACTGACCACACAGACCCATTCTCTCATATGTGGGCCTACCAGCTTTCTCCTGCTTGATTTTAAGCCGCTAGAATTTTTGAGTATATATACAGTGGACCTAGTTTCGATGGTCCCCAAACCGCCCCTTTTTTGTTTATTTTTTTAAATGCTTTTGTAAGTATATTTTGGGGGTGTAAAAGGACTAGTCTATTTTACATTATTCCTTATGGGGATAAATTCGTTTTGGGAATGGCACTTGAACAGCATTCTCGAACGAAAAATATCGTAACTCGAGGGTACCACTCTACGTCCGAAACACTGGCCGTAAGACGTATATATAAAGACCGAAACAGTCAAAGGGTTAAAAGATGGGTTTGGAATATAGGTTTTTTGGAGGGACAACTAAACTGTCATATCTGAGCACCTCTGCAAAGACAGTGATGATGTATGAATGATGGTGAAAGTGTTGAATGAGATGAAAGTTTTTTTTTTGTTTTTGGGTCACCCTGCCCCGGGGGGAAACAGCCGACATGTTAAAAAAAAATAGTCCTATTACTAAATTTAAAATGAGAAACTTCCATCTTTCTTTTTAGGTCACTTTTCAGTGGTTTTTTTTAGGTCACCTTGCCTCGGTGGGATTCGGGCCCGTTTGTTAAAAATAAAAATGGTCCTACAGGATAATGTAGTGTTTAGGTATGTGTACTGGGTGTGAGTATTGTATTGACTAATTTGAGCTTGCAAGGAGGAATGGAGTTGAGCTTTAACCCTTTGACTGTTTTGGTCCAAGATATACGTCTTTCAAGTCAATGTGTTTGACGTATTAAAATGCATAAATTCTAGCGGCTTCAAATCAAGCAGGAGAAAGCTGGTAGGCCCACATTGAGAGAATGGGTCTCCATGGCGTGTGCAGTATAAAAATATCGGGAGCCAGTGGGGATTT